>CM077253.1:7957568-8080068 GCA_039654775.1 Spinibarbus caldwelli | reverse complement strand
TCGTCTCCTATTCCAGGAAAGTCCTTCTCAATGGATCGTGGGTATCCATGGTCCATGGTGCCTTTCTCCTCATCATAACTGGAGATGAGATGCAGCTCACATTAACTTTTGGCATTTTATTGAGTGTTGGATCTGCTTATGGGTGCAAAATACTTATATAAGAATATAGCATACCTCCAGTATTCTTCATCTACAAAAAGTAGAGTCTTGCGCGTGTCTCGGATGTTAACTGCTGCATCTATTTTGCGGACAGTCTTCGGGAGACCCAGTTTGTGGATGTATTTTGGATAGCCGTCAACCAGATTGTAGCCATTGAGAGCCCACATTCGGATACCTGTAATATTTTTCAGTCATAAAAATATCCAAGATAATTTATCTCAAAAATGTATCTGTAGGTGTTGTACCGTTATTTTTAACTAAAACTAAAACAACTGAAAATTGTCTTCATTTAGTGAAATAAAGATGAGAAAATAAATGCAGATTACAGACTTAAAAGACTTTTAAAAAAAAATAACATTAAAAACTTAAACTAAAACTTACAGTATTTATTAATATTTTAAATTAGCTTTTAATTTTATATTTTGTTTTAATTTTAGTTAAAGTTTTGTGTTTTTGTCATTTATATTAGTCTTTTTTTAAACATGTCTATATAGTTTTTATTAAGTTTTAGTTTTTAACTAGTTGAAGTTGAAGTCAGGTTTTTATCATTAACTAAATCTGAAACCATAAAAAATTAATTACTTGAAATAAAATAAACATTACAACTTAAATAAAATGCTGCTAAGGCAACACTTCTCATTTACTTTAAGTATTAAAAAACTAAGACTAAATAAACAAAATGCATAAAAAAATTAAAATGACAAAAACACACAACATAATTACTAACTCTTTAACTAGAATTAAATTGAAAACATAAAATATGAAAATAAAAGCCCATTTAAAATATGAATAAATACTATAAGAGTATATAAATAAGTGTTGGAAAAGACAACTTTCACAAAAAGTTTGCAAGACAAAGATAAAATAACATGACTAATAATTTGACATTTAAATCTCAGAACTAACCACTGAATATGATGACAATATCTTTCTCTGGGTTCTCGTAGGCAGCATCTACTTGGTTTGGTAATTCAGGCCAGGTATTTTTAATGAGAGTTTGTTCAGGCTCAGCCATTTGAGGATGTAGTCGCCAATAAAACCTGTCAACAACAAGAAACAACAACAAAAAAAGAAGCTATATTAGGATATAATACATTACATAAGAGTTTAAAAATGTGCAGCCAGGAACAGTTTTATCACAACAATGAACCATGGACTATTTTTTGCACCTGTCTTTGAAAATGATTGTCTCTCCACGGAGTTCAGTGACGGCATCAAAACTCAGTTCAGGGTCACACTTTGTTGGAGCGTCTGGTTTAGGCTTGACTCTTCCATGGTCTGGGTTTTCACCTGTAATTAACCCAAAAACAAAGGCTGAATCAGGACTACAAAGGATTCTAGAATGATCTTTTGGTCAAAAAATATGTTACTTACCATAGAGAGACTGGATTCCCTTAATATCATCCTCAGAAAGAGGGAAACCATTGCCATAGGTGTACACTGGGTACATTAGTGACCCTGGGTCAGAGGAATGGGCCATACCAAGAGCATGACCGAACTCATGGGCTGCAACCAAGTACAGATTGAATGCTGCAAAGAACATTAGATTAGAAATCAAACTTTTTAAATACACTACCTTTTTTTTTTTTTTTTTTTTTTTTAAAGAAATATATACTTTTAAGAAGCAATGACACATTAAATTGATCAAAAATGACAGTGAAGACATTTATAATTTTACAAAAAATTTTCAGATGAATGCTGTTCTTATTTAAGCACCAAAACAGCATATTATAAATGATTTCTGAAGGATCATGTGACACTGAAGACTGGAGTAATAATGCTAAAAAATTCAGCTTTGCATCACAGTAATAAATTCTATTTCAAAATGCATTAAAATAGAAAACAGCTATTTTAAATTGCAATGAGTGAAAAAGACTTCTTTCAAAAAATATAATTTTATTTTAGGTATTTATATATTTTTTGTACCTTGAAAGTCTTTGGTCCATGTTTCATCCTCATCAAAGTGTGTATCACCACCAATGCCGTTTCCAGGTGGATAAGCATGAGCAAGAAGCCCCTCAGGTCCATCAAACGGGTTGAAGTCTCCATGTTCTGTTATTTGCATACAAAAAAATGGTGATTGACAAAAAAAGAACCAGTAAGAAATATCCTGCATTTTATTCCCACTTTAATGAATAATAAAAATGCTAGTACCTTTTGCTCCAAAGCTGATCATGATATCAGCATTCCCCTCATGCAGTTTCTTAAACCTCAGTGGAGTCACCCTGCTCCAGACGTTAAAAGCATCTCGAATGGCTTTGTCCACATCCTTCTTCTTCAGGTCAGGAGTGTAGTTCAGAATCCTGAAAATAAAAGACAGATTTTGAAAACTAAACTCCCTCTTTTTACTGTATTCAATTCTTTAATGTACAAACACAAACCTGAAGGTCACATTTGTGGTTTTCCATTTGAGGTTTCGAGGAAAGTGGTTATATTCAGCCACATCTGGAACTCCACAGCGAGCCATTTTCATAACCTCCAAGGTGTTATCGTCCAAATTTCCCGTCACTTCCAACTTGAAGAAAGCTTGCATCTTTCGAATCGTCTGGTGCATGAGATCAGATGCTTTTCCTTTTCCCTGGAGACCAGCTGGCATGCCATAGTACCTTCGAAGATATTTCTACAAAAAATAAATTAATAAATAAATATAAAATATTTAAAGAACATAAACAAATGTAAAACTTTTCAATTTTAACATTTTTTTTTTATTACCTCAGCTAATAACAACTTGTCTTTCTCCTCAGTTGCAATAGGTTTTGCTAAAGCGTGCACAGCAATCACCAACAATACCACAACTGTGAGCTCCATGTTGACCGGATGATGTTCTGCTCAGTCTGATTGGGATCTTTATAGTGCTCTGTCCTGTCAAAAATTGTTTGTGATTCATGCAAAAAGTACCCTGGCAATTCCGCCACTTCCTCTAACCACGCAGCCAGCAGAATGCGGTTAAAAACTGCTTTTAGGACACCTGAGTGAGCAATGATATCACTGCTGCGCCGCTACTTTTGGCTGCAAGTGATTTGTTGACTCATTTTGGTAAAGGACATGAGTAATGACAGGTTATAAAGTCATGTTTGTACTTCTTGTTTTGATTTTTCTTATGTGATTTTAGAGTTTTAGAAGCCCTAATAGTACAGCATACCTCTCAGACTTGCTCATGTGTGAATTAAAAAAAATACACAAGAAATCTATTTTTAGGTCTAAATGATGGTAAAACTAGATGCCTACTCCCTTTGGCTTCATTTCAAGGTGACTATTAATATTTCCAGACTTTTGGATTATGAATCATAGCCATTCATTTTTGACTAAGACCTGGCATATGACTTCTAAACCTGTACAGACGTTAAGGCGTAGAGGAAATTTAGCAGCTATATAAGTATACACAGACACCAAAACGGGTGTTAAAACAGGTGTTGTCAACACATCTTTAATGACACAATTACCAATAAATATCATTGCTGATGACTTATCAAAATTAATATTAATATACACTATTATCGTTAAAAAGTTTGGAAAGAAATTAATTATTTGATCCAGCTTTGCCATCACAGGATAAATTTGATCTTAAAATATATTAAAACAAACATTTAAAATTGTACTAATATTTCACAACATTATTTTTTACTTTATTTTTGCACACACTCTAAAGGACCAAGATCATGTAATTCTCACAACTCACAACTTTGAAAACTGTTTTGTGAAGTTCTGTCAACTCAAAGTTTTTTTTTTTTTGTTGTTGTTTTTTTTTTGGAAAGACATTTTGTCAGCTAAACAATCGGTATGTTATTAAAAATAAATAAACAGTATGACCCATTGAACGCACAGTACTTCTATTCCTTACAGCCCTGTTTTCAATCCTGTCAAAAACTGACTGACTAAGGTCTATTGTTTGATCAAAAACAAAATGCATGTTTGCACAGCTGTTAGGGGCTTTTTTGCAGTTTTGCAGCATCATCACATGAAAAACAGTCAATTTGTTGGTTTACCTGTGGTGCAGCCTGAAGCCAGTTAAAAGGCACAAAAGACATTGCACATGAATGACTGTTAATATTAGATTGACTATAAATGACCTTTAAGTGTATCTATACATTAACTTGTATTAAGAAAACAAAATGGCATTAAGATGTATTATTAAGTCCAGAGGTAAATTTTTTCAGGGCTGCAAGTGTAGGCATGCCCTGTTAATAGCAGCTGTCACCCATATAATGCAGTAATAGAGTGACAGAATTCTTAAAATGTGATTTTGCCACTCCACACCTCTGTAAAGTACACATTATTAAACAAACATGCGTCTAGCTTTCTAATAACACTGATTTTACAGATGGTTTGTAAACAAAATAATTGCTCAAAAGCACAAGACATGATGCGCAGAAAACAGTTTCACAATTTGTAATACGCTGTGTTTTCAAAGTAGTTGTCACAATTATAGGTGATCAGGCAGGTATGTAAAAAATGAACACTGTGGGCATTTTTATTATCTCTCATTTTTTTCTGCCAGCTATAACAGAATAACATCTTGTGCAAACAGTGGGAATGTAAATGTTAATTTAATTTCAGTCAAATCTTTTGACCAGAATGGTTGAAGCAACTGAATGTGTTTTTTTTTTTTTTTTTTTTTTTTACCTTAAAAAATATCAGTTTGAAAACCATTCTGATGGTTCATTGACTTCTAATAAGGTGAATGGCTTCTGTTTCTTTCCCTCGTAAAATGTCTGTTCTGGATATTAGAAAGAATATTAGATTTTGACATCTTAAAAAAATCAACTACTAAAAACAATTATTGTAAACACTGAGCAAATGTATGGTGTGACGTTATAGACTGCACAAAAAAATATGAAAATGTGCAGCTGTTAACTTAAGCCACTATTTCTGCCTGGTTTTATCACTAAAATGTTTTATTAAAAACAAATATATATATATTTTTATTGGTGTAAGCAGTCAGGTTGATTTGATTCATGTTAAATTAATTATACAAATCATAAAATCATATATTAATTTCAAGTTATTTCAGTGTAGACCATAAAGACTCAAATTCTATTTGCTCATCTTTTTTTTTTTTTTTTTTTTTTTTTTACAAAGAACCAAGTGGAGACATGTACAATAAAAACACTGACTAAAGAAAAAAACATTGTTGCACCAGACGATGATAAATCTAATTCAAGTCTATCATAACCTGGGGCCAAACTACAGGCTCTATATCAAAAAAGGAGATGCAATGAACTCCTACCTGTTCTCAGCAAGATGATGGGCATCAGTCAAATGCAGGAGCTGAGATAAGATCCTTAAATGGAAAAAGGAAAACCCTCACATCCTGCCTTGATGTCTATATTAATCTATTCTCTCGATCCTTATGATAAAACGCTAAGAATGCATTACCATCATCTCTAAATGACATGATGTCTATGATGCAATGTGATACATTTTTCAAAATGAACAATGATGGCACCCTGCATCTTAGAATTGCTAAAAAAGGAGTTTGAGCTATAACAGAACTGTAAATATGTGCAAACATGCTGAATGAGCGTGAATCATGTCAAAATGAGACCATGGGGAACTTCCCAGGTTGAAAATGTGGATCATGTAAGACATCTGCAGGGATGATGATGTATGAAAAAGGGGATGTTAGGAGCAGTTGCCAGTACTAAATGGTAAAGGAACCACCCAATGGTGATCAAAGTGTTGTTTGTTGGAAATGATTAAATTGCTGACCTTATGACAACATTGTCTAGTTTTAAAAAATACGTATTTGGTGAAGTAAGGTTAAGTATTATCTAACCTAAGCGTCAAGGCCGTAACCATGTCTTGAACATTAAGGGGACCCATGTTTTATAAAGTATAAAGAAAATAGAACAGTGAAGGAAACTCTTGTTCTAATTCTAGTTGGGAAGTCAGTGGCGGTTCTACATTGAATTACTCTCCGGGCGAGACACCCTCTGAGATTTCCCATCCCCCAACACTGTCACTCACGACCAGAAGTCAAGACTAAGCCAATTCACCTCCACATAATCGTTTGTATTACCTATTTTTATTAGCCATTTCACACAATTCAGAAAAAACAAAAACGTGCAAATTATAGGCCTGTGTTTTAATATTATTAATGAAAAGTGGGTTATTTGGAAGAAAGTCAAGGTGTGACTGACCTTAGCCCACTAAGTGGATCCCCCACCCCCAACCCTCACCCCCCCCTGCGGCCGGGGCCGGGGCCGGGGCCGCGCCCGCGCCCGCGCCCTCCTCCCCTCTCCACTTCTCACACAGCTTCTGTGCACAGCACCTTCTCAGCAAGTAGGGGCGCCAATTTGCCAATTCCCCACACAGTTATACAATAGATAATAGAAAACCGCTTAGCGGCGCAGATGATTTATTTATTTTTTTTTCAAGTGCTTGTGCCGTCCCCCACATGTAATGAAAAAATGCCGCCCAGGGCGGCTGCCCGGTTCGCCCATGCCAAAAACCGCCAGCGTGGGAAGTATATATTTTTGTACTATTTGCAAAAAAAAGAAGAAAAAAAAAGTAGATTATGCACACACTGCCAGCAGGCACACAACGTCATAAGACGTTGATATTTGGTTATATTTTGGTTTCGACATCGGGTGACCAAAATCCAATGTCAATTCAGCTTCTAATGTCAATGTTAATTTGATGTCCACTTCCGACGTCAGCTGACATTGATATTTGTTGTTTTTAGGTTGTGTAAAAAAAAAGTCCAATGTCAAATTGGCATCAAATACTGCCAACCCGATTTTCATTCTCAACCAAAATGCAACGTCTGTCCGATGTCATGTCCAACATCAACCTGATGTTATATTGACGTGCTGTGCCTGCTGGGTTCACTCTTATTTGTATGCCTAATATGTTGAAAACGCAAAACGTTTCTTGTCTCGTCACATTCTGTTAGAAATTATGAATCATTAATAAATATCCCAGCAGGCACCAGACGTCTATGTAACGTCAGGTTGACGTTGGACATGACGTCGGACAGACGTTGCATTTTGGTTGAAAATGAAAATCGGGTTGACGTCAATATTTGACGCCAATCTGACGTTGACTTAACGTTGGATTTTGGTTGCACAACCTAAAAACAACAAAATCTCAACGTCAGCTGACGTTGGTATTGGACATCAATTTAACATTGACATTAGACGTTGAATTTACATTGAATTTTGGTCACCCGACGTCACAACCGAAATTTAACCAAATATCAACGTCTTATGACGTTGTGTGCCTGTTTTGTGCCTGCTGGGTAACACCATATTTAGGCTACTATACAAAACGGGGAAAGTCGAGGAGTTTGCATCCATGGATATTACTGTTGGTCCTTTAACATTTTTGTCATAAAATAGTTGTCAAATATTAAATGCTTCTCTGCTTCAAACTTACCTCGGTTTTAGAGGTCTGCAAGCCCGTCGGGTCCCGACATGCTGAGTAAAGGGCGGGGCTCGGGCCATTTTTATTTTTTATTTTTTTTACAGATCGGACTCGGGCTCATTTAGAGTATGTGCTCTAAAAGGAGAGAAGCTATGAAATATTGTTATATTGATTATATTATAAATATTATACATCACTAACTCAATACGCAACGCGAGCCGGGCATCGGCCTGTTTTAGGCTTCTCCTTATTTTTATATTTTAGACATCCATCAATTATGGTGATGAAAAAAATTGCAGCGCTGGTAGAAACAATACGAGACCATGATACCGCGACTCGACGGTGTTTAGTGTCCCGCAGCAGCAGCATGCGTGCCGTCAGCGCAGCGGTTCCACGTGCAAGCGCACGCAATGGCTAAAGCTTGCCGCAAAGCACCAGCAAAAGTAATTAACATGAATGTGTCGAGGGAAAATAGTAAGGAGATATTTAAATTATTTATTAATATACTAGTGTTTTCTGAGTCAGTGTAGCAAGGATAAAGTTGATGATCCTGACTCGCTATCTCCTCATTGGACGCGGCTTTAGAGAGAAATGCATCTTTATGGATTTTATAATGAAAGAGTTTTTATTTTGTTTTCGATTTGAATTATTTCGTTTTAAAGTAGTAATTCAAACCTTTCTATAGATATATTTAGCAAGTCTGTGAGGCAAATATTCCAGTTGAGTTTCGGTTCATCATTGTGAAGCGCTCCTGTTCAAGAAGAGACGGCAGAAAGCTTATCATGTTTGTTTTCTTTATTTATAAAAGCACAACGTTTTGTTGATATTGTGAGTGCACACAAATAAAAGAAGACCATTTACAGTTCAGAGTGATGTATTACTCTTACCTTTATAAGCAAAAATTACGTATTTTAAGTTGTTTCCAATGCAAGTGATCTCGCTGGCGCCTCCATGTCCTGTAAAACGCGCTTCAGGTTCCACTCTCTGCACAAACAATTAACACTCGCCCTGAACACCTCTCCCCACAACCATTCACACCTCCAGCAACCCCCTTCTCCCCCACACCTGCAATTCAGATCAGCGAAGATGAGGTGCGCCAGGTCTTCAGGAAGAACAAAAGAAGGAAAACACCAGGCCCAGACGGTGTGACACCAGCCTGTCTGAAAACCTGCGCTGACCAGCTAGCCCCCATCTTTACACAGATCTTCAACAGATCACTGGAGCTGTCCGAAGTCCCCTCGTGCTTCAAACGCTCCACCATCATCCCCGTCCCAAAGAAACCCAAAATTACTGGACTTAATGACTACAGACCTGTGGCTCTAATGTCTGTGGTCATGAAATCATTTGAAAGACTGGTTTTGGCTTATCTGAAGGCCTTCACTGGACCCTTACTGGACCCCCTGCAGTTTGCCTACAGAGCAAACAGGTCTGTGGATGATGCAGTCAACATGGGACTGCACTTCATCCTGCAGCATCTGGACAGACCAGGGACTTATGTGAGGATCCTGTTCGTAGACTTCAGCTCCGCTTTTAACACCATCATCCCGGACACCCTTCAGAATAAACTAACTCAGCTCTCCGTCCCCACCTCCGTCTGTCAGTGGATCACCAGCTTCCTGACAGACAGGCAGCAGCTAGTGAGGCTGGGAAAATTCTCATCCAGCACCCGCACTATCAGCACTGGAGCTTCTCAGGGTTGCATTCTCTCCCCACTGCTCTTCTCCCTCTACACCAACGACTGCACATCTAAAGACCCCTCTGTCAAGCTCCTGAAGTTTGCAGACGACACCACACTGATCGGCCTCATCCAGGACAGTGACGAGTCTGCTTACAGACAGGAGGTTAAGGAGCTGGCTGTCTGGTTCAGTCTTAACAACCTGGAGCTCAACATGTTCAAAACAGTGGAGATGACCGTTCACTTCAGGAGAAACACCCCTGCTCTCCCCCCACTCACCATCATGAACAGCACTGTGACTGCAGTGGAGTCATTCAGATTCCTGGGCACCACAATTTCTCAGGACCTGAAGTGGGACAATCACATTGAGTCCATTGTCAAAAAGGCCCAGCAGAGGTTGTACTTCTTTCGCCAGCTGAGGAAGTTCAACCTGCCACAGGACTTGCTGAATCAGTTCTACTCCGCCATCATTGAATCCGTCCTCTGCACTTCAATAACTGTCTGGTTCAGCTCAGCTACCAAATCTGACCTCAGAAGACTACAGAGGGTAGTCCGGACTGCTGAGCGAATCATTGGTACAACCCTCCCCACTCTCCAAGAACTGTACTTATCCAGAGTGATTAAAAGGGCTGGCAAAATCACTCTGGACCCCTCACACCCGGCACACTCCCTCTTTGAACTGTTACCGTCTGGTCAACGCTACAGAGCTCTGAACACCAGAACAGCCAGGCACAGGAACAGTTTCTTCCCTCAGGCAATCCATCTCTTGAACACTTGACATTAAATGTGGAACACACAATACTATTATAAATTATTTATTCACCACACATACTTATTTTTTTCATTTCATATTTGCACATATCAGACCTGTACACCATAACTGTCTATATTATATATTGTGTTTTTGCTATTAGTACATTGCCTGTTTGTATATTATCATTTTATTATCTGTGTTCTGTCCTGTTGCTGTCTTTCTGTTGCACTGTGGAGCTTCTGTCACTAAAACAAATTCCTCGTATGTGTAAGCATAACTGGCCAATAAAGCTCATTCTGATTCTGATTCTGATTCTGATTAGATATCCGTCTAACAGCGCACATTTATACACTGAAAAAAAAAACAAGTAAGATTTACTTAATTTTTATTTTGCAAGTTTTTGCACACATAAATTTGAAGTAAAATGTATTGAATTAAGTAAAATCTACTTAACTAAGTTAGATAAAATTAGCAAAGGAAATAAGTAAATTTAACATGGCCAGTTAGAGTTTGATGAGTAACTTCTACTTAATTATTTTAAGTTAAATCTGCAATACTTAAGTACACATCATTCAGTCATGGTTTCTAAAATGTATTCAATTGATGTAGCACTGGCACACAAGTATGCTATTAAAGCTTATGATTCACTTACAAACATATAAGTAAGCACATTGACAGCTTATTATCCTTTTAAGATAAAAATGTCCACTCAACAGAACTATTATTCAAATGAACACAGAGACCTCAGTACTTGGTACACAGCATATACAATGACGGTGACAATCAGTGGACAGTGTTTGAGGATGAATGGGTCATTTTGAGTAGAAAATCAACTCCAGATGTTACAAAACAGTAAGTTATTAAACCTAACAACAAAAGCAACCATAAAACAGTGTAAATACAACACAAAAACAGTGAAAAATTTAACCTTTTTAATTATTCATGCCCCAGTGCATGATGGGAAAAACGGGATCATAACTTTGATATTTACTTAAAGAATCCTTGTAAACATAACAAACAATTCCAAGTAAAATATACTTATAAGTTCAAACTTTAATTTCTACAAGCTTAAATTGAGTACTAATATAGAATTTACTTTATTTTTTTTATTCTTGCCTGAACTAAATTATTTAATGTAGAAATTAAGCTACATTTTGTTTTTATGTAGTATTTACTTCACCAAAAAAATAATTTTTATCAGTGTATTGGTTAAAGGTGGGGTATGTCATTTTTCAAAAATGCATTAGAAAACTGAGTCAGGGCTGAGTACCAAAACAAACTTGTAGCCAATCAGCAGTAAGGGGCGTGTCTACTAATGATGTGGAAGAGAAAGCATTCAGTGAACAGCCGAGCCGAGCGACAGAAAGATAGAAACACCGAATAAAAAACAAAAGAGGAAAACGTCTGCGGAACGATAAGGCAAGAAGTAGGACCCGTGTAAATATCGGATCAGCTTTCCAGCGCTGGAGAGAACTCAAGGAGCGGAAGGCCTGCAATCGGACGCCGAGGTTGCTTTGTTTCTTCCCGACAGGTGAGTAACACCGTGTCTACACTGGACGCTCGGGTCGGACTCGGGCCGAGAATTCTGATAAGCTGGCGGACAAGGGCCGAGCTAGGGCCTGTATTTGAGGTCCGTGCAGGGCTCTACACGGTCTCTTTCGGGCACTTTCACGCGGTAAACGCTCGCGCTGGAATCCGCGCTTTTTCTGAAACCCGTAAATCCCGCCCACTTAAATTTGATTGGCTATCTCCATAATTTTGACATTAGGTGTGTTCGACTTGAAGCAGCAAGTGATCAGTGTATGACATCAAAGTACCGCGAGAGCGATTCGAAAACATAAGGATCCGTCATAGATATAGATATAGATATAGATATAGATATAGATATATGTTTATGAGGACCCGTCTGCTCTCTTATCGCTCTCGGTACTTTGATGTCATACACTGATCAGCGCTGCTATACAGCTGAGGCAGATGAGCCCAAAAATGCAAATATTAAATTGTGTTAAAAAGAACAGGACTCTGCACAATGGACAAAATATATTTTTTTTACGAAAAAAAAAAATAGTTTTTAACTAAATAAAATGACAAAAATATTAAAAAATAATGAGCAACAGTTTCATTTTTACACAATTAGGTCCTCCTTTGCCAAGTACAAAAAGTGTTGTTATCTGTATTTTATTTTAAGATTAATTTTAATTATACTTATTAATTTTAAATTATTTTAATAAAGAATGAATCATGTTTATTATTCAGTAAATTGTATGTAACAAAATGCAAGTTTGTGTCATTTTCTGTGGAGTACAAAATCCTTTTGTTGCAAATATGCATTTTTAATAAGATCATGCTAAATACATAATCTAAAAAGTTAAATGGTTAGTACAATATATATATATATATATATATATATATATATATATATATATATATATATGTGTGTGTGTATGTATGTATATATATATGTATGTATGTATGTATGTATGTATGGTAAACGTTTCATTTTAACTAAAGTAAAACTTGTAGTAGCTCCCATGGCGTCCAAGGACTTTTATTTTAGCTTTCCATCAGCCATGAACTGTTGAGTGAAGTTTGTGTGTAGATTCACACACCCTCTCTCATGTAAATACAGTGCACAGCTCGTGATGTTACGAGGTATTACTAATTGTTTAACACCACAGAGACTTTGAGACTGCGGAAGCGGAGACAACGAGGTTTAGCAGGTAGTTTGAATACGGGTTTAAACATATTCATCCTAGATTTTAATAATTAATACGTTGCATCATTTTTGACATTTCAACATGTAACGTACAGTCTGTAAGTTACTGAGAGTATTTCATGCAACATTATTTTGACATTGACTATAATCCTGACGTCATACTCTATACTTAAACATGTTATTTTATTATTAAATACATTATGACTTGTCTTACACGTGTTGCATTAACAGCACCTTTTCTGTGCCTTGAATGAGAATATTAATGGTTTTATTACGATGAATTTTGATGCACATGAAATGCGAAGCAGGTTCCTGAGAAAAACACGAGCTCGTGTGTTTGACAGGATGGAGAGGATGGAGGACGATTTGTCACAGGCTTTGAATTCAGTCAGTCTGGAGCAGAAAGACAGCAAGATGGACACTTTTGGGTAAATATCCCATCTTATTCTTCATTTAGCATATGCTTTCTTATTCTAAATTATTGATATTGTATTTTACTATTGCAAGTGGCTTGTTCAAGCCACAATAGTGATCAAGAATCACTCCACTTGGGGTTTAAACCTACAACCATTATTGGATGGATTTCCATCAAAATATTTTGAAGCAAAACTAAGATTTTAACTTATTCTGTCATTATGTCAATGTGCAGATATTACTATACAATTATCCATTCAGATTTTCTTCTCATGGAGCACGAACATGCGTTGTAAGTTTGTCACAAGGTTGTCGATTAAAGACCTAAAGAGCTTTTTCTGTTTCAACATCCAGAATTCTAGAAGGTGAACACTTTAGTCTCTTGTTTGCTGAAATGGTGAACGCATGAAGCATGGATAAGCACATT
Source organism: Spinibarbus caldwelli (assembly GCA_039654775.1). Lineage (NCBI taxonomy): Eukaryota > Metazoa > Chordata > Actinopteri > Cypriniformes > Cyprinidae > Spinibarbus > Spinibarbus caldwelli. The sequence goes on along the minus strand of CM077253.1, from coordinate 8,066,558 downwards.
GGGATTAGCTTTCTTAACACACTTTGGTTTTACAACAGGTTTCTGTTCATGTGGGGGCTTTTGGTTGTTTATGGAAAACCAAACTGTTTTACGGTTCCATATATTGGCCACTAGTTTCCTAACTTTACAGTAAATATTAAAAATATACTTTCTAAGATTTAACAGGATGCAAGGATTTTATTCACTATATTAAATAATTTATTTTAAAAAGGATTTGTGTGTGTGTGTGTGTGTGTGTGTGTATATATATATATATATATATATATATATATATATATATATACATTGCTGCTTGAAAGTTGCAGAATCTGTGAAAATGTGAGTAATTTTAACAAAATAAGAGAGATCATACAAAATGCATGTTATTTTTTATTTAGTACTGTCCTCCTGAGTAAGATATTTTACATAAAAGATGTTTACATTTAGTCCACAAGACAAAAAAAAAAAAAAATAGGTGAAATTATTAAAATAACCCCATTCAAAAGTTTGTGAACCGTTGGTGCTTAATACTGTGTGTGGTTACCTGGATGATCCACGACTGTTTTTTTGTTTTGTGATGGTTGTTCATGAGTCCCTTGTTTGTTCTGAACAGTTAAACTGAGCACTGTTCTTCAGAAAAATCCTCCATGTCCTGCAGAATCTTCAGGTTTCCAGCATCTTTTGCATATTTGAACCCTTTCCAGCAGTGACTGTATGATTTTGAGATCCATCCTTTCACACTGAGTACAACTGAGGGACTCAAAAACTATTAAAAAAGGTTCAAACATTCACTGATGCTCCAGAAGGAAACACGATGCATTAAGAGCCGGGGGGTGAAAACTTTTGAACAGGATGAAGATGTCCAAATTTTTTTTTATTTTGTAGAAATATAATTTTTTTAGTCAATGGCATATTGAGGGTGGGCCACGTAGGTCCTTGTTAAACCAGATTAGGGGTTTAATCTTTAAATCTAAAAGTCCACCTACACTACAGACTCCTTTTACTCCCCCTACAGCCTATATCACACACTTTACTGTATTATTAATTATTGGAACAACTGGCTTTGCTTCCCTGGAACCCAAGACGAAATATCTATCAAGACGCGCAACAACACTTGGGCCATTTTTCACGTGACCATCCACTGTCGCTCAGCATGGAGGAAATTTCGGAATATTTTAGCGAAAACCTGCGCTCGCGCTCCGACAGCGTGGCCAGCACCGGCACAGAGTCCACCAGCAGCCGTTTGTATGTACGTCAGCGTCTGGCTATGCTTATGACCTGCGTGGACGATCTGGACCCCGACGATAAACTCCACGGCCAGGTGGCTATAACAATAAATGAGGCTTTTCTCGTCTGCAGGCAGATTGCAGGCCGACCTAAGAAAGACCAGTTCAGGTTTTGTCTTTCACTTCTCTTGTTGTCAAATCTGGCAGGTGTCTAGCTTGGTTTTGTGGCGACTGTGCATCTTTTTATCTGTTTTTCCAGAGAAAGTGTGTTAAGGATCTTCAGGGGATGAGACATTTTAAACCTTAGATGTTAGCTTGTAGTTCTTGAAAATGGTTAAACGGATTGAGCTGTTTAAGATGGTATAAGCTGCAGTGTGATGTGCTTAGAATTTCTTGAATTGGTGTTATTGTTAATCTGAGCAGTTATGTAAGGACAGGAGGTACACAAGCAGAACTATTATTTTATTGAACTGAGTCTTTCTTTCTTTTACCCACAGGCTGTACGTCGTCACGTGGAATGTGGCCACAGCCGAGCCTCCTGATGATGTGAACTCTCTGCTTCAGCTCAGCTCCCCGAAGAAACCCGACCTCTATGTGATTGGGTGAGTTTCAGTATTTGAATAAGGAGACACACCATAAAGTAAATATTCACAGTTATCTTACCTCAAAAGCATGTGGTCTGAGTGTCCTAACATCTGTGATGCTGCTCCTGTTCAGGCTGCAGGAGGTGAAGGCTGCACCTCTCAAGATTGTCACAGATTTGGCCTTCGAGGACTCCTGGAGTCACCTCTTCATGAACACGCTGGCTCCATTGGGTTATATCAAGGTGCTGATTCTAGCCAACTCATACAAGCATGCTTTTGTTCATTATCATACTAAATACGTGATTCGTTATGAACCAGTGGATTATACCACTGATTTCTTAGTCAGTGATTTATAGAGCAGAAATTTAATTAATTTGTTTTGTTTTTTTTTACTTAATTATGAAGTTTACAAATGTAATGTTTTTAAAGTTATATATTTATAATATATTATATATTTAATTTAAATATGTATTAATAATGTAATAAAAAATTATATATATATATATATATATATATATATAGTTTAATTACATATTTATGTAATTACAATTATAATTAATACATATGATTTGTAGTTACAATTATATAATTAATTAATTTATATATTTAATATGATTTATATTACAATTTATATAATTATATATAAGTTTAAATAATAATAAATAATGCATTTAAATAGCTGAAATGTATACAATTTATATAATTTAAATTATATCTAATTATATACATTGCAATGTAATATAATTTGTAATATGCATATTATTTATATATTTCATTACATTATTACATTTGACTTAATGAACTTATAATGAATTAATAATACATTTGGTATAATGAACTTGGTTACACTTTAGTCTAGGGACCAATTCTCACTATTAACTATTAGCTATGACTTTTGCCTCAATAAACAAATAATTTGCTGCTTATTAATAGTTAGTAAGGTAGTTGTTAAGTTTAGGTATGGGGTAGAATCAAGGGATCTAAAATAATGCAGAATAAGGTATTAATATGTGCTTTATAAATATTAATAAACAGCCAATATGCTAGTAATATGCATGCTAATAAGCAACAAGTTAATAATGAAAATTGGTCCTTAAAATAAAGTCTTACCATGAACTTATAATATATAATTACAATTAAATTTGTTATTTATTAAAACTATAATATTTTATAGAATTAAAAAATTTTAATGTATTTATTGTGGCCCATTCAGGTGTCCTCCATACGGATGCAGGGTCTACTCTTGCTTTTCTTTTCCAAGCTGGAGCACGTCCCATTTATCAGAGACATTCAGGTCACTTACACTCGCACAGGACTCTACGGCTACTGGGTAAGACCATGGAAATGCAAGTTACTTTTGAGAGCAACTTTTGATAACCCTAGTAAATATTGAAACAAAAATTCATCTATATTTTGTTAAATTAAAGGGTAATAAAGGAGGTGTGTCCATCCGTCTGTCCTTCTACGGTCACATGCTCTGCTTCCTGAACTGTCACCTGACTGCCCACATGAACTACGCCTCTCAGAGGGTGGATGAGTTTGAGTATATTCTAGATGCTCAGACCTTTGACACCAAAAACACACCACGCATTTTGGATCACAAGTCAGTCCCAGTCATGAATAATAACCACATAAAAGTCTTCTGTGTATGATTTGATGTTCTTTGATCATTATTCCTTATCATTCATCTACATTGCTCTGTATTTCATACGAATTCCAGTGTGGTGTTCTGGTTTGGGGATTTGAATTTTCGTATCGAGGACCATGGGATGCTCTTTGTAAGGAACTGCATCACCAGCCAGCGTTATAATCTTCTTTGGCCTAAAGATCAGGTACTGATCAACAGATGTAGTAATGTTGATACATGTAAATCAAAAATGTACATATGAATCATTTATTTGCCAATCCTGAATTAGTAACTCGCTTAATTTATGCAAGAAAGTGTGTGCATGTCAATATCTCACCAGCTCACCATGATGAAGCAGAAGGAAGCTACTTTGCAGAAGTTTGAAGAGGGACCTCTAGACTTTCAACCCACCTATAAATTCGATTTGCACTCGGATAACTATGACACAAGGTAAATGACAAAAGTTATTACAATACATCCTGCTGTATTTTGTAGTCATTGGTTTTAAAGTCAGTATGAAATCACAATTTTTTAATGGACATTCCTGGTCTTAAAGGTGACATATGAAAATCTGACTTTTTCGTGTTTAAGTGCTATAATCGGGTTCCCGGTGCATCTACCAACCCAGAAAACTAATATAATATAATATAAACATGCGATTTCTTCCCAGATGTTTACCTTCATAGACATAACTGGCTGTTTTTGTAACTCGTGTGTTTTTAACATAAACTTGTGTGTATTTCACAGTTTAAGCGCAATAAGAGATGGAAGAGAACTTAGTTTAGTACTCACATGTTGTGTGACAGCCGCTTTCTGTGCGCGTGCTTCGGATGTATATCAAAAGTTTAAACTAATATGGTTGAAAACGCATCATTTCAGCGTAACGGACATAATAATCAAAACCAAACAGATGTTTTTTTTATCACAGTATCTGAGGAAAGAGCTGTAAAGGCACATCCCTATTCTGGAAAAGGGGCGGGGAACAACAGCTCATTTGCATTTAAAGAGACATGCACGAAAACAGCGTGTTTCTGCTTCCACTCAAAATAGGCATTTTCAAAATGATATAATAAATGATCTGTGGGGTATTTTGAGCTGAAACTTCACGGACACATTCTGGGGACACCCAATACTTATATTACATATTCTAAAAAGGGGCATAATAGGTCTCCTTTAATGTGAATGATTTAATTTTTGCACATTAATCCAGAAAAATCGTAATGCCTTTGAAATTCTATTAATTTTTACCGTATTTTTAATAAGAAGATAAGAAACCACTTTTCACAATACAGCCAATTCCTGATGGATAAAATCAAATCCTTCTCAACTTTTTTTCCCTCTTTGAATACGTGTATTTTCATTGTGGAATTAAAATGGATTTCATGTTGACTTTAATTACAGTACATTTCCTGAATAGCAATAGTAATCACCATAATATCCTGAATCTCCCGCAGCTCCTCCTCTAGGGCTGTTTTCAACTGTCAGATGTTCACACATGCTCTTTTTCACCCCTGCAGGGTACAGAAGATATGGTTTGGTTTTAAGTAAGCTTTAAAATTCCCATGTGCTTCTTAACTTGAACCTTCCTACCCTGCTTGTCTAGCATTCCACTAGCATTCCTTTCCCTGTTTGTAGCACTACTGTCAGGCAGCGGAAAGCCTTTTTCTTTGCCCTAGTGCTGACAGACCTCATTCACACTCTAATGCAGAACAGTGCATTATGTTCTGAACATCCCATCCTGTAACACCCATTCATCTGCTGCTGAAATGAAGCACCATAAATAGTCAATTAATAACATCCATAAAGATGCAGTCTATGTTTGGATATAGTTAGTGTTGTGTGTTGCATAGAATTTAGATGTTTAAGTATTAATCATCTGATTTTCTATGCTGTCGGTTCTAGTAGCTGTTCAGATCTTTGCAACATACATGGTCATAAAGCATGTGGACAACTCAGCTCACTTAGAGAAAATGCTTTTTGACCTATAGGATGTATTTATTTTGTCTAAAAGGAGATGCAGTGTGACTGAACTTGCATCACAGACCCTGAAGGACTTATATTTTAGAGGAGTTGCTTTCAAACTTTTTAAACACAAGGACCTACAAAATATGATGATCCTCTTGTAAGGGACCAACTTCCTAAAATATTTAGTCATTTAGTTGGCTGAAATATAAAAATTTAAAAATAAATATAAAAATATAAAGGCCACTACCATTCAAAAGTTTGTGGTCTGTAATATTAGTTTTTTTTTAAAGAATTCACTTTTGCTCACCAAGGAAATATTGTGAAATATTTTTACTATTTAAAATTACTTTTCTATTTTAATATATTTTAAAATGTACTTTATTCCTATGATACAAAGTTGAATTTTCAGCAACATTACTCCAGTCTTTAGTGTCACATGATCAGAAATCATCCTTCAGAAATCATTCTAATATGCTGATTTGGTACACAAGAAACTATTTTTATTATTATCAATGTTGTAAACAGTTGTGCTGTTTAATATTTTGTGGAAACCATGATGCATTGAAACCATTTCAACATTCTTTGATGAATGCAAATTAAATATTTAACAGCATTTATGTGATATAGAATTATTTTTGTAACAATGTAAATGCTTTTTACTGTCATTTCTGATCAATTTAATTAATTTGTCCTTTGATTTAAATTTATTTATTTTAATTTACTAACCCCAAACTTTTGAGGTAGTGTATGTATATATATATATATATATATATATATATATATATTTAATGTTATTACAAACCCAGAACTAATTTTAAAAATATTATATTTACTTTGTATCAAATTTTAATGTGATTTTTTTTCTTTAGATCTTTAAAATAATTTTATTTTCTATACCTTTGTTTTCTTATATTAAAATATTTGAGAGAGATTTTCAGTTCAATTGCAATTTATTTGTATAACGCTTTTTGCAATAAATAATGTTTCAAGTAACATTAAAATGTTTCATAAAATTTTTATTTTCCCTCAAATCTACAGCCCCCCTAAAATCCCTAAGACTACCCTGGTTTGAAAACCACTGTTTTAGAACAATTTGTACATGTACAGAGAGACCTATATGCCACTTGTCTGTCCTTAGTGTATTTGGTGTGAGGAGTTTGGGACTTGGACATGAACGTGACTTTCTTAGTTATTAAAGCATGCCACATAAATTCATTTTCACAAAATGAATGATGGCCACACAGAAAGAAATGGCAATGTTCTTCCAGTTGAAGGCAGTACAATTCTGGAAAAGGGATTCAAATCAACAATTTTAATGTATGTTATAAACTGATTTAAACTTGTTTTCCTGTCTTTGTGATTGGCTAGCGGTAAGAAACGCAAGCCTGCATGGTGTGACAGGATTCTCTGGAGAGTAATGCCCAAGTCCTTGCCGTCAGAGGACACTAATAAAGACGGCCACAATGAAGAGGAGCCAAAGAAACAACTGCAGGAGCAACGTAAAGATGAGTTCCCTCTAAAACTAAGCCAGGAGTATTACACAAGTAAAATGGAGTACGGCATCAGCGACCATAAGCCTGTCATCGGCATCTTCCGCTTGGAGGTGAGGAGGTGGAGATTGGCTAAAATAATAGCCATTATTGTTCTATAAAATACTACAAGAATGACATTGTTTCTCTGATATCAGTTGAGAAAGATGTACGAGACGCCGTTGGTGCAGGTGTGTGCTGAAGGAGAATGGAGTGCCGACTTTGACGCCCTCATAACCTACAGCCTTCTTCACTCCTTTCCCTCCAGTGCCTGGGACTGGATCGGTTTATACAAGGTGAAAGAGGTTCCCAAAATGTGGTCTGTTCTGATAAGGTCACAGACTGAAAATAATAAAATAGAACTAACTATATAATCCTGTATGCTTACAATGGTGATACTAAATACTGTACTGTGAACTATTATGTTATCCAGGGTGTTTTTAATATAGGCCTTGTGCTTGTCACTTCACAGGTTGGTTTTAAAAGTGTTTCAGACTATATCACATACACCTGGGTGAAAGATGACCAGGTGTCTTTCAGTGATGAGCTCTTTCAGGTATGCAACATTTGCAATGTTTCTTTTAAAACTGTTTAATAATTTGTTTTTGTCACATAAGCAACTAAATAGTAAATTATATTTTCTCTGATCACAGGTTTATGTGAACAAAGATGAAATTCCAGTTCTTGGGGGAGAATGTATGCTGTGCTATTATAGCAGCAACTTGCAGTGCATTGTGGGTATTAGTCAACCTTTTAAGGTGAGTAATATTTTTCTTCTATATTTTATGTATACACACAGCTGGGTAGTAATTGATTACATGTAATCTGGATTATGTAATCAGATTAAGTATTTGTGATTAGATTATATTACATTTTAAAATACTTTAAAATCAGACTACAGTTACTTTTTTATTGATTACACAACAGCAATAAATTATTCATAATTTGATTCTCCCTAATTAAATTTATTTAAATTTTAAATTTTCCTTTCTAAAATGCCTGTATAACATGCAGATAAACAAAACATTGAATTTTTTAGTAAGTGTTTTATTTTGATTGAAGTTATTTTAAAATGATTTATTTTATTTTTTCATTTTTATGGCTTAATTAATTATTAGCTTTTCATTTAACTTACAAACCCCCTGCAGTTCCTTCACAGACCCCAGTTTGGGAAACCTTGACATAATGTAATGCTTAATTCACTTTGTCGTTAATATCAACAAATGGAATATATTTTCTTTGCATTGTAATATCAATGTAGCATAATGTTATCCTATTTAAATCAATGTGATAAATGAGTTACATTTAAAGTAATCAAAAAGTACTTTGATTATAGTACTGTGATTATATTACCTAAAATGTGCAATGTAATGGTTTACGTTACTAACTACAATTTTTGTCATGTAATTTGGAATCAGTAAGTGACAGATATATACACAGTATATACAGTATTTTTATATATAAATACATTAGTTTTGTGGTTTTTGAAAGGTTTTCAATTGTTTTTCAATTGATTTAAAGGTGCAGGAATCCAGAGCGGCGATAGAAGAGGGTTTAGTGCCTGAAAATATCAATGGACTAGATGAAACAGTAGCCAGTTAAGACCAAGTTTAAAGTGCACCGTTTCATACGCTGTCAAAGCACAGCTCAGATGTCAAACCAAACATACCTGCGAATTCAAGCAGGTGCAATTTTAATCCAAAACTGATCCTCCTCTTTTTTTTTTTTTTTTTTTTTTTAATCTATGAAATATTATAAATCACAGCCAGTATATTTTAAATCGCAGCTAATTGGTGGGACCAGTCCCAAATAGATTGTGGTATTTTAAGTAAGCACATTTACATGTGTACTGTAATTATTGAAATCGATTCTTTCAAAATCAGTTGCTACAAATGAAGAAATGCATATCAGCAATGTATTTCATTAATTATTTAATGAATAAATTCACACCACAGCCTTACTATTACCACATTCTCTCAAAACATTTAGTATGTATTTATCTTGTAGCATTTTTCAAACAAAATGTTTTATTAGTCTACTGTACATCCGAATTTCAGACTTTCTGGTTACTGCTAATGTTGTCCTTGTTTTCTCATTCCGTTCAAACTTATTGTAGACTGTTACACTGTTAAGGCTGCATTTGCACAATTTAATTGAGTAGGTTTATGGCACATGTTTACTTTGTGGATCTATTCATGTCTATAACTCATACTGAAATGGTATTATTATATTATTTGTGTCTTACTGAAATTGAGTGTGAATAACTGAAGGATGTGCAGAAATGATATAGTTTGACCAAGTGTATTTTTGTGGTCTACAATTTGATATTACTTTCATGTGAAGTATAAGCTGACTATGCGCAGAGTGCTTAAACATATTTGTCAAACCAAATATGCCCTCTTTTGGCTTAAGAATGTGTTTTTGTTATAATGTTAGACTAATGTTAATGTATAAATAGAACGTATTGTATCAAATTATAATGTATAAAAGGTAAAAGACTGTAAGAAACAATTTCTCTGTAAATGAAGAGTTTTTTATTTTCTAAACAACTGCAAATGCATACTAATGACATGAAATAAATGTTATTTAAATTAAAAATCTTGTTAATTTTGTTTTTGTTGACTATCCTTATATATACACATATAATTAATTTTATATACAGCCAAACCAAAAATTATTCAAACCAGATATAATTTTTGATATTTTTTTACTAGTAGGTGCAGGACACTATATTTCATTTATGTAAGTGAGGACAGCAAAATAAAGTAAACAGTGACATATACCCAAAAATCCTTCATACAGTGGACTACCAGTAAAACTGACAAAAAAAATTTGAGACCAAAAATTTTGACACTTTGATCTGACCATGTTTTGTTGCATACCTTTCTATCAAAGTTATTTGACATTATCAAGATAAATTTGTTCTGACAGAGTTTAACTCTTGAGTTCTTGCCATATTTTATTACCATTTTCTAAACTATAGCGAATAAACTGTGTTAATGTGAGAAATGTTGAAGGTGTCTGAATAAATTTTGGTTTGACTGTGTATACACACACACACACACACACACATATATACACACACACACACACACACATATATACACACGCACACACACACACACACACACACACACACACACACACACACACCGTCTACCGCCCTCTAGCGTTAAAACGTTACGTTGCCACAGCAACAGTGTGTTTACTCGCCTGCAAACCGTCTTCAGTTTTATTGAGTTGCAGTACACAGGCGTTTAGATCTGACAGGTAAGACATTTTATTTACTGTTTAATGTTTTAATCCTAAATACTTAAGGCTTATTTAGTTTTAAAACGCTGAATGGATTTAAGACAAGAGTTGATGGGCAAAACATTAAATTTTACAGAAGTTAACTGAAATCCTGACAATTACATCTAAATTGTCAGTATTTTGCTCTGTTATGTAACGTTATTAGAATTTAATGATAGTTGTTGCTGGCAACAGTATGGCTTTAATTCAAGTGTTATAATAGTTTACAGTGTTAGCTAGTAAGTTAGTCATAGTAATCATAAAACACTGACTTAAACCAAAGAAGACTTTTTTTTTCTCATTAGAAAAAATGTCTCGGCTGATGGGACCCTCTGATAAGTTTCTGCCATCTGAGTGGAAACATGCAAACCAGGTGCATTTCAGGAGCTCAGAGGCAGAGCGATCACACTCACAGAGACTGACGGCAGAGTGTCAAAGACTCATAGAGGAGAGTGACCAGTCTACCAAACGCATGCAACAGGATGCACAAAAGAAGCTGGGTATGCAACACATGTGACAGGAAGCAAAGGCCTCAATGGCCTTGCATTAGAGGTGCAGTAAGACAGGAAGTTCAAGATGATACTTGTCCTTTTGAAGATAAGTGATAGAAATTATGAGGAGAGGAAGTGGTTTCAGATATTTCCTTGATAATATCTAAACAATTCTGGCCTGCTTGTTTTCCCACGAGTCTTGCATCTCCTCTTCAGAGCAGAGAATCCAGGACATCAAATTCTGGAGGCAAGAACTGGACCAGAAGTTTGAGGAGATGGTGCAGGAGATTGAGACCCTCATCATTTTCAAGAGCCGCGTGGAAAGAGCCTTAGAAAGCTGCTCTGAGCCTCTCCAAGTGACTTTGCAATGCCTGACTGAGAGGTGCTTCTCACTGTAGAGCAGAACCAGTAGAAGATACTACTAAAATCAAGTGTTTTTTACTTGAACTACACAACCAAATTGATCAAAACAGACAATAAAGACTTTTATATTTCAAATAAATGCTGTTCTTTTGAACTATTTAACTATGAATAATGTCTGTGGCGCAGACAGAAGCGTGTGGCGATTGACCTGGTGCATGATGAGGTGGAAGAGGAGCTGTTGAAGGAGAAGGAGGTGATTGAAGGAGTGATGGTCCTGCTTCAACGAACACTGGAGCAGATCAATGAGCAGATCAGGTCGGTGGGACAGTCACAAGACTCATTTGCGAACCCCGAGATTAACTTAATCAGTAAAGAATCAAATTGTCCTTGATGTTTCATTTGGAAGCATCTATCAAACCTATAAAAAAATTATTAATTAATGAATAAATCAATAGATAGATAAATAAATTAATTATTTAGTATTAATTAAATAAATCATTAAATGATTATGATAATTCAATAATAAACAATAATTTAATAAAATAATTACTTTTTTTGCTACACAGAAATTGATGAGAAACTGAAGAGTGTTTAAAATATGCCACTAAATCCTTGCATTATTGATGTATTGTGTTATTTAATGAAATGCTAGTTATACAATTTCAATTTGTGCAAAAATGAATTTTAGTTAATACATTTTTCATGTGCTTTTCAGGCTCATTCGTTCAGTGAAATACTATCTGGAAAAGGACCTGCAGGACAAATTTCAAGCTGAGCGCATTGATGATTTTTGTGCTCTTCTCACTAATGCATCTCCTGGTTTAAACGGAGGGAATTCAAACTTTACTAGTGTTGGGTAAAAAAAAAAAAGTGTCTATGGTTTTCTGTCTTATTCTTCTGTAAATATATATATATATATATATATATATATATATATATATATATATATATATATATATATATATATATATATATATATAACATATTTTCTTTTACTATTTTCAGAACTGCAGTGACTCCTGAGGAGTGGGAGAGCCTCTGCATCTTAAACATTAGCAAAGCCGAGAAGGAGAAGAACAACTCTCTTTCTCTGAGAGCTCTTGTGGACAGCCTGCTGGAGCAGACGGCTGCAGACATGCGCAGTCAGTATGAGGCCACAGGAAGGGCTTTTGAGCTGCGCATAGAGGAGACCAAAACTGCCAAAACACAGCTTGAGAACCAGCTCAATGAGGTCAGTTGCACTTGTAGCATAAATTCATTTCTACAAGTGAATTAAGGCACAGCAACATTATAATATATATTATGAAAAAAAAATATGTATTTTGAGATTTGTTAAAAATTATATTTAACAGTTTTATTAAATAATTCTATCCGTTTTATATTAAATATTATTTAATCTTTAAATATTGAAGATTACTTTTAAGTGAGTGTTAGATGATGGCTAAATGTAAATCAGAAAAAAATGCTAAATTAAAATAATTTAATAATATTAGATAATAATATATTGTGCATCCCTTGTAACTACCCATTTAATACCTGGGATAATTCAAAATCAAAAATGTATACGTTTAGAATAATTTTTATTAATTAAGTAAATAGGATCAATTTCGATTTAATCTTGTCTGTAATATCCCAGATCTTTTTATAGGGTTTCATTCTTGTTTTTTTTAGGTTATAATTTGACTGTGTGCTCTCTCATAGCTGCTAGCAGAGACAGCAAATCAGGAGAAGAATCTGGAGTCTCTACGAGTGGCCATCGCAGAGAAAGAAGCTCCACTCAAAGTGGCTCAGACTCGACTCTCCTCTCGCAGCCAAAGGCCCAACGTTGAGCTCTGCTGCGACCCGGCTCAAATCCGACTGCTGGAAGAGGTCAAAGAGCTCGCGAACCACATTGAGAGGTAAGGGAAAGGATTTGGAGTTCACTAAACATATATATATATATATATATATATATATATATATATATATATATATATCCCATATGTGAGTATGTCTCCAATAAAAGCATTTTCCCCTCTACGTCTCTCCATTAGACTGACCGAGGCTTTTGAACTGTCAGAGATGGAACTGAAAGCTCTAGCAAGACGCCAGTTGAGCCTGGAGGAGGAGATCCAGGTCAAGACAAACTCCCTGTATATAGACGAGGTGATCTGCCATCAGCTACGTCAGCCTGTGGTTATTCACAACTTCTGAACAGGGATCATGTACGGTGGAAAGTAGTGTTTTGGAAAAAGAGTTTCTTTTAAATTATTTTATGTAATTTTGATGGTTTCAATACAGTTTCTTTAAAAATTCTACTGGGATGTTTCCTTTTGTTTCCAGTTTGGTTTGGCTGTTTGCTGCACCATTGAAATAGACTGTTTGATAAAATGTCTAAAAAAATGCTAAATTAAAAAAATCTATTAAAAACCATGCTCTCAAGTTTCTTGGTTCTAGTCTTAAAACATGAATGGATGGTTTATAATACAAAATAAAAATGTAATCATCATACTTCATTATACAAAAATGCAACCAAAAAAAATGAATAAAGATGTTATTCCTTTTTTGGAGAATTATTTCGGTGCTACTGGTTTAGAGCCGTTTGAAGCTGCATTTAAACTGCATTTTGGAAATTCAAACTCGCGGGCACCATAGAAGTCCACTATATGGAGAAAATTCCTGAAATCTTTTCCTCAAAAAACTAAATTTGTTTACGACTGAAGAAAGAAAGACATGAACATCTTGGATGACAAGGGGGTGAGTACATTATCTGTAAATTTTTGTTCTGAAAGTGAACTGCTCCTTTAAGTCCACAGTCTCTTGCTTTGATTTTGGTTTTCAGACCCTGATGCACCAACTAACTTCTCCATCAAAGTAAAAGTTAACATCACCGGAGAGGCCGGTTTGTGCATCAGAGTGTTGTGTATTTTCACTATCCCTCAAAGTGTCTCAGATCCCATTAGGAGAACATGGTTCAAAGGAGATCCACAAAACCCATCAGTTGAAGTTCCTCATTTTTACAGAAATATTGGATTTTCTCACAATGAGAAAGAGTGCAGCTTTTTGCTAAACCACTTGGTTGAGGGTGACTCTGATGGTGAATACAGATTAAAACTCGAGTGGGGAAAAGGAAACGTGTATATCTTTCCTCAAACAGTAAATGTTACTGTTAAAGGTGTGTATTTATTTATATGCCTTTTGACAGAGAAACATACAAATACAAATTAATTAATCACATTTTTCATTCCAATAAATAGAGCTTACCCAGAAACCAACAATAAACGTCCCACTGCTCACAGCGGGAGAGGAGGCTGAAATATCCTGCAAAGTTCCAGGGGATTGCAGAGAACCCTTAGCAGATATTGTATGGACAGGGATTGATGGTAAAACTAGACCTAGAGCTTCTGGAGTGTCTGGTCGGGAACAGCACTTTTCTATAATGACTTTTCATCCTAAGTCTGAACATCCCAATACTAAGCTCACCTGCACAGTGACACTTCAAGGACGTAGTACTGAAAGTACTGTCATCCTCAAAGTAAGATGTATGTATAATTTCACTTACAACACATCATAAATTCTAATTTGAAATAAGGCCATATTTTAAATTAACGCATCATAATTTGTATTTAGATGCCCCCAAAATCGTGAATAGTTCCCGTTGGTTCTTGTGGGGTGATGAACTGAGCTGCATGTGTGTCAGCAGTGGTGTGCCGTTACCTCGGATATACTGGCCAATATTAAACGGTACCAGTAAATACTTAAGTGCTATTTCAACAGAGAACATCATCAGCTTTAGAAACATCTCCATTCCTGGTTTCAGTAACGTCAACGCCACCATTGAATGTGTCAGTGAGAATCTCATTGGTACAACAAAGATGGAAATCCAAGTGCACAATCATGGTGAAAAACCCAAAGGTAGAGGCAATCATCATGTGTATTTTATACAAATCATCCAAAACATTTCCATTATGAAAATATTCATTGTTTTCTATTTACTTTTTGTCTTTTTTTTTAGAAATAAGTTGGAGTTTTTCCACCACTTGGATATTCTTTATCCTTTCAATTGTTCTAAATGTCATCTTTGCTTCCTGTTTGGTTGTCGTCTTACGGTAAGAACTTCATGAACTCAAGAAATACATGTTGACTGGCCGTTTCTATAGTTTAAATGTTTGTAGGTCAGCAATTCCACATATTCATTAACATTTTGACAGGATGAGAAAAGAATGTATGAAACCAAAAGATGACGACCATGTCTACATGACTGCAATGAAGAGAGAGGAATCGGTGTATGAGACTATCAAAATGTCTTCAGATTGGTTTTAGTGATTTGATCAGCACATTAGTTTTTATTTTTTTTTATTTTGCATGTTAAAGGCATACTGCACGCAAAAAAAAAAAAAAAAAAAAATCATAATTCTCTCATCATTCACACACCCTCATGCCATCTCAGATGTATATGACTTTCTTCAGATGAAGAACACAAACAGTTTGCACGTAGCCTAATGTTAGCATGTTGTGAAGCGTGAAACTCCCGCGAAACGTGAGGAAGCGTCCTCTGTGTTCGTCAAGCGAACTCACGTAGTTATAGTTATAATAGTTAGAATTTAAAAACTTCTAAATTTTAACATTTTTCTCACACTATCGTTTCGCTTTAGAAAACACAGATTCTTCAACAGGACAGGGGTCATATGGATTACCGTCATGTACATTTTGCGTGCTTTCTGAAGGGTTAACTTTGAGTAATTGTCAATTTTCATTATGGACACGCATTATTATTATGAAAATATTTTTTCTTGATACCAGCAAAGCAGTTTATCCAAGAACATGTACAAATAAAGCGAATTAACCTGTTTATCATTTTGTTTACTTTATTTGTTGTTTCATTTGAGGCTGGAGACTTTTATTAAACAAAAAGAAAGCAAGCAAAGAACATGATGTAAATTATTATTTAACGATTGGAGGTTTTCTGTTCTGCATTATTATGTCAATAAGGAAACAACATTACTTTGTTCATTATTATTGCCATCACACAGTCAGATACATACAAATATTCTTTACAACACTCAAAGTGAAAAATCAGGTTTGATCTACAAATGCGCCCCCGAATCTGTTTGCTTTCAAATAAATATCTGTGTATATATCTTCAAACATGGACTGTCTGTGTTACTAATTGTATATGCACATATAGAGTGTGATTTTCTGCAAAATATACACCATTGTTGCACAATGTATGTTCTTGTTGTGCGGTCAAAGGTTCACAACACAGAACTATATCATGCAGAGTATTTACATACATTGGTATCCTACCAAGGTGCCTTGAATACTTTATAAATGTAAGACGCGATTAATTTAATATCATAATGACTCATTAATCTGTTAGTCAAATTGCATTTCAAGGGCTAATCGCATACACTGACCGTCTAACAAACATCTATCGACACAACCTTACCAGAGGATTACATGATTACATAAAACATTACATTTATTTCAAGCACCTTAGGTAAAGTGATACCTCCCTATGTGGTTATCTCTTATTCAGTTTCAAAGGATGAGCTACAATAATCCATTATTTAATATGACTTTCTTTTTATATCAAATCAGCTTAACCATACTGGATTGCAGTGTGTACCGGGGCAGGGATGACCATCAGGCATTATCATATACTACATCCTATCAGATTGGCTGAATTATTATCAGGGTGATTTTACTCCTCAATGTATTTGGAACATATTTAAAACAAATATATGTCAGAATAAAAGGGTACAAAGTAGTTGGGACAAACAAAATCCAGCAACCATTCAATAAACCAGTTTTGAATCCAGTTACTGGCCTGTTTTCATTTACAAATACAAATAAATGAAGATACAGTATAAATTAAAAGTAAAAAACAGTAATTTAAAGGAATAGTTCACCCAAAAATGAACATTTTGTCATCATTTACTGACTCTCATGTTGCTCCAAATCTGTATGAGTTTCTTTTTCTAAACACACACACAAAAAAAGATATTTTAGTTGACGGTAGCCATTGACCTCCATAGTGTTTTCTCCCCCGCCCTGCTATGGAAGTCAATGGCTACCAGCAACTGTTTGTTTACCAACATTGTTCAAAATATCTTCTTTTATGTTCCACAGAAGAAAGAAAACCATACAGGTTTGGAACTACAGGGTGAGTAAATGATGACAGAATTTTAAATTTTTGTCTGAACTGTCCCTTTAAGCCAACAATAAGGACATCACCCAAAACTGAAAATTGTATTATTTACTCACCCTCATTTTGTTCTAAACCCATATGGAACAAATCAACACTAAAAAGAACAAAAACATCATAACAGCATCACAAAAGCAGTCTGTATGACTTAATATTTTAAAAATTTTAGTCCAGAATTTAAAAAAAAAAAAAAAATTGCATGATGTTTTGCCATCATTGATGTCAACAATGGCTTTAGAACTCTTGGAATATAGAACACAAGGCATTTCATGGTACATTTATTATGTTTTGGTCTTTTATAAGCTTAACAGATGTGGTCACTATGAACTGTTGTTGTAATAAAAGAACTAAATGAAGATCCTTGCGACATGCAGTTGGAACAAAATGAGGGTAAGTTCGCTGAATTTTCATTTTTTGGGTGAACTATCCCTTTAACAATCACTTCTGGGTACGTGATACAAGTTTCAGCGAATGAATATTGAAATGTGCATGTAGACTGATACACTCAGAAAAAGACTGAAACAACCGCTGTATTTAAGAGCGTTAGTCCTCCCAGACAAACCCAGAGTTGGGATAGTGCTTATACATTATATTGAGGCACACATTGCGCCTCGTTCCCTGATGCTTCGACTTACAGCGGACACAGTGAGAAGGACCACTAGTGACTGAAACTCACCTGCAAACCATACTATTTCCCGTTATCTTGCTTCAAACTATAAGCTCTACTGTAACACCAAAGTCTCGTAGTCTTTGGTAACACTTGGAAAAAAGACCTTTCCATTTGTAAAGTACTGTCTTTTAAACCAGGACTAAAACCTCTCATATTTGGTTGAGAGGCAAAATATCTGGTATGGTTACAGTCAAGAATGGGTATAAATAACCAAAAACATTAATAAATATATAAAGAAACTCTATTGTACAGTATCTTTTTCTGATAAGGGAACATATTCCCAGAACCTTGGAGATGTATGAGAATGCATTCTTATACAACATTGTCCGCTAACTGTTCGAGACAGTTGTCCCCCAAAAAGGCCACATTTAATATGGGTGAAATAGGAAATCTGTGGAATTATTGAGCCCTAGTGGCCACCGTGTCCCATTTGGCCGAGGCATCAGGGAAGAATCGCGGTTCATTTGGCCTTAATTTCAGTGTAGTCGCTGCCGTCACCATCAGCCCTCCTGAAGCCTCCCTCCCGGTGTCGTCCATGGAGAAACTCTAGGGCGGCGTAATTCAGCTCTTGCCTCTCCATGTCTGCCATCGGGCCAACAGATTGGTAATCACTGTCATCTCCCTGTAAAAATAATTTAGGAAAATATTTAAGCACAATATTTGGAGGCAGGGCAGGAAAACTTTGGTCATGTCAAAAATAAAAGTCCTTAACAAGACACTCAAAAGCACTGTTAGCAATTAGCCAGAGGTAGCCAGCGCATGAACTATTAGCTTCCAGGCAGCAGTGAACAGCATTGTTAAAACAGAAATAAATCTAAATCTTTTTTTTTGTAGTAACTGATTTTTTTCCCCCAAAATATTTTGCTTTTATTGTTGTCTAGTGCTAGTTTATTTCACCTCCACCCATTTGTTTACATGCTCATCTTAAATTTCAGCCTTACCGTGCCTTCCTCTAGGATGGAGTTAAACTTTGAGCCCAGGAGCTCAGTCTTAAGCTATGTTAGGGGAAGAAAAAGAGACAGAGAATGCATAGAAAGCAATGAAAGAGGAAAGAATAGAGGTCAGGAAATGCTCTAAGCATAGGCCTACACTGGAACTCTTAGTTGTGATGTACCATCCACACTTGGCTTTGTGACAGAGGCTATATTCAATATAACCTATGCAATTTGCAGTTTACAGTATGCATTTGTTTTACCATAGACTATGCAGATGACCTACTATAATACATTTAATATACAACAGAGCACACTGTATCCTACAATGTGAAACGTTTCACTTCACCTTATATTTCTAGTGTAATTATTAAAGTGGAGGTTTTCAGCCATCTCTTTATATATAAAATTTTTGATTGAACATTTATTGACAAATTTGACAAGAATCGAAAATAACTACTTATTTACAAGATGATAATTGGATATTACTCACAAGCAACATGATGAGGTCATGTCACAACAATGTAGCATACTACTGTTTGGTAAGTTGTGAAATAGTGCCTCTATTGCACTTACTGTTTTTTTAAAAATAGTAGCATGAAGTGTATAATGTGCAATTTTAAGTGAGCAGTGAGCTAGAATACCATTCTGATCATAGCAGTTGACTTTGTCATTGCTGTAAACTGCACTGTTTAACTCTTTAAATCATCTTCTAAAAACTCAGTACAGAGTATTTAGGAATAATATATGAGCAATTCTTTTTAACGTGGTTCCTGATTGTTTTAATGCTAAGGCTAAGTGTGGAAAGCTAATTACAACTAGAGAAGAGCCAGTATATCATTTGCCACAAATATGCATGAAAAAGACCACAGAATGTTGATTATTTTATTATACGGTGTGCACGCTTTTATTTTGTATTATCACTGTGTGTGCAAGTACTGTATATACCGTGTAGGTGATTTATTCATTATTGTTATATCTCACCACTTTTTTCCTGAGACTCTGTTTGTCCTTCTTGACTGCGCTGTAGAACATTGAGGGATTCTCCACTTTAGATCGCACGTCCTGCCCAGGGTTACCATTCTCTCTGGGGGGTGGAGTCAGAGAATCAGACTCTGTCTCACACTCAACCATACTGTAAACTAACTGGCTTGCGGCAACACTTTAAAGGGATAGTTGATCCAAAAATCAAACTTCTGTCATTTTTTATTCATCTTCATGACATTGCAAACCTGTATGACTGACTTTCTTCAGTGGAACACAAACCAAGACATTTTGCAGAATGTCTTAGCTTCTCTTTTCCATACAATGAATGGAGACTGGGGTCGACCTTCAAAAAATTATATGCTTCACTTGATTTCAATGATTATTGGCCACACGACATGCAAAAACCAATGAATATCTTTGTGAATTATTTTTAATTTTTTTGTCAACATTTTTATGTAATATCTTTTTATCTCTTTCAGTGGTTGACAGACCTTGTTCTTTTACATTGTGTGGAAAAGAACTGCTTGGACATTCAGCAAAATATTTTTGCTTGTGTTCCTTCAGAAGAAAGAAAATAATATGGTGAGTAAAAGACAGAATTTTAATTTTTTAGGTCAACTATTCCTTTAAGCCTGGGCATCCATTTTAACACAAGGGGATCATTGCAACCCCTTAAATAAAACTGGCATTGTGCCACAGTGTCAAGTTTGGGAGTTTTTCATTTTGATTTTCAATGGGACGTTTTATTTTTTCTTGCAAAATGAGAAAGGAGCAGGGTATTTGCTGCAGAGCTCAGTGGTTTGGAGGCTGAAAAGCAATGGCATGGGGCAATTGAACCTGCAATAGATTTGTTAGTCTGCAGTTTCATGCACAATGTGGCATGTTTACCACCGTACCAAGCAATCAGATTGGATCATCTGTGAGTGGGTTATGGCTTGAAAACCAAATGCCAAAAAAACCAAAACAAAACTGAACATGGATGACTAGGCTTGGGTGTTTTGATACCTACAAACCCCAGTCCCAACCCACAAACTCCACCTAAATGTTATTTTCCCAGTCTTTCTGGTGAAGGATACTCACTTTTTATTATTCTGACCCACGTATCTCACAGCTGCGATGATGAAGGCGATGACTGCCACACCTCCGATAGTCCCCACTATGACGGCCATCATGAACTTTTCTGAAAGAATGTGTAGAGTTCATTGGTGATACATCAAAATCGCATTAACAGTTGCATATGTGGTTTGAAAGAAGGTCTACTTACTCTCCTGCTGCAGTTCCAAGCGGATGGTCTCGGAGCCATACATGTTGCTGATGCTGCAGTGAACATGGACAGCTGTATCACCATTGTTCCCCCTTTCACCCTTGTCCTGGAGCTTGATGATGCCCGTGGACGTGTACCCATCTGAGTATGTGCGGTAGTTAAACAGGCTGTTGGAGTCGTTGATGGTAATGTTGAGGTCAGGCAGGTAGAATTCAATCACAGGCTCAGGGTTTCCCGATGCAATGCACACACACTGAACGCCCTCACGGACTATAGTGCACTTAGAGTCATCAAGGAGGACGGGGGCAACTGGGAAAATTGAGGAGAAATAGTCAAAAAGCATATCTATCAATGTTGTCACATTACTACAACTCAAGTCTGTCACATTAGACTCAAATCCATCTCATTTCCATGACCATTCTTTGAGAAACATTTGGACTCGACCTTGACTTGGACTTAGTCATAGAAAATAAGGTCTTGGACTTGAGACAGACTCAAATCCCAGCCTGGACTTGTCCAGAAATGAGTACTGCAACACTGGCATCTCTCCTTCACCTATTCTACATTCATCTATGCCAGGGGTGTCACAGTCAGTTCCTGGAGGGCCACTGTCCTGCAGAGTTTAACATCAACCCAGATAAACACACTTGAACCAGCTAATCAAGGTCTTCAGGATTACTAGAGACTATTTTGGAGCTACACTCTGCAGGACAGTCATCCTGTAGGACCAGAGCTTGACACATGTGATCTGTGATCATCTTGCCATCTTAAAGGGATAGTTCACCCAAAAATGGAAATTTTGTCATGAATTACTCACCCTCATGTCGTTCCAAACCCATAAGACTTTCATTCATCTTCAGAACACAAATTAAGATATTTTTTCATGAAATCTGAGAGCTTTCTGACCCTGCATAGCCAGCAACGCATCTACCACGTTCAAGGCCCACAAAGGTAGTAAGGACATCATTAATATAGTCCATGTAACATCTGTGGTTCAACCTTAACTTTATGAAGCTACAAGAATAGTTTTAGTGTGCAAAGTAAACAAAAATAACAACTTAATTCAACAATTTCTTCTCTTCCGTGTCAGGCTTCGGCGTGTGTTCATGAGAGTAAAATGACGCATGCCTGTGGTGCTGAATGAAATTGTTATTTTTGTTTTCTTTGCACACAAAAAGTATTTTCATAGCTTCATAAAATTAAAGTTGAACCACAGATATCACATGGACTATTTTATCAATGTCCTTACTACCTTTCTGAGCCTTGAATGTGGTAGTTGCGCAGCTGTCTATGCAGGGACAGAAAGCTCTCAGATTTCATCAAAAATATCTTAATTTGTGTCACTAAGATGAACAAAGGTCTTACAGGTTTGGAACGGCATGAGGGTAATTAATGACAACATTTTTGGGTGAACTATCCCTTTAAGGCTTCACACAGGTTGAACACAAGCCAAAACCAACTTTTCTTTGGAGAAAATGTCTCGATTTACTGTCCCTAAGCATAATCACGGTCTACTGGCTCAGTTTCTCAACTGGTCAGTTTTTTTCTAGTGACTTACATTCTACTGTAATGTTAAGTGAGTTGCTGGCCCGTCCATGTTCATTCTCAGCTAGACAGCGGTAGACTCCATGAGCCTGCGGCGGGATCTCGTGCAGCTCAAGCACGGATCCCTCCTCTGCTGTGATGGTGCCCACCAGTTCCCCATCCTTCAGCCAGGTCAACGTGGGCATTGGGTTTCCTTTGCTGGTGCACTGTAGAGAAACTGAAGATCCTTCCAACAACGTTAGAGATTCATTTATCCATGGCTCCCGTGGAGGATCTTCCATTTTGAGAGGAAATAAAGAAGAATGAGGAAAAGAAGAATGTTCAGATGGATAATAGAAATCTACAACTCAAATTCCGGAAATGTTGGGATGTTTTTTAAATTTGAATAAAATGAAAACTCAAAGACTTTCAAATCACATGAGCCAATATTTTATTCACAATAGAACACAGAGAACATAACATGTTTAAACGGAGAAATTTTACACTTTTATCCACTAAATGAGCTCATTTCAAATTTGATGCCTGCTACAGGTCTCAAAAAAATTGGCACGGGGGCAACAAAGGGCTGAAAAAGCAAGAAATTTTGAAAAGATTCAGCTGGGAGGACATCTAGCAACTAATTAAGTTAATTGACGTCAGGTCTGTAACATGATTAGCTATAAAAGGGATGTCTTAGAGAGGCAGAGTCTCTCAGAAGTAAAGATGGACAGAGGCTCTCTAATCTGTGAAAGAGTGCGTAAAAAGATTGTGGAATACTTTAAAAACAACGTTCCTCAACGTCATATTGCAAAGGCTTTGCAAATCTCATCATCTACAGTGCATAACATCATCAAAAGATTCAGTGAAACTGGAGAAATCTCTGTGCGTAAGGAACAAGGCTGAAGACCTTTGTTGGATGCCCATGGTCTTCGGGCCCTCGGACGTCACTGCATCACTCATCGGCATGATTCTTTCATTGACATTACTAAATGGGCCCAGGAATACTTCCAGTAACCACTGTCAGTAAACACAATCCGCCGTGCCATCTGCAGATGCCAACTAAAGCTCTATCATGCAAAAAGAAAGCCATATGTAAACATGGTTCAGAAGTGCCATCGTGTCCTGTGGGCCAAGGCTCATTTAAAATGGACTGTTTCAAAGTGGAAAAGTGTTCTATGGTCAGACGAGTCTAAATTTGACATTCTTGGTGGAAATCACGGACGCCGTGTCCTCCGGGCTAAAGAGGAGGGAGACCTTCCAGCGTGTTATCAGTGTTCAGTTCAAAAGCCAGCATCTCTGATGGTATGGGTGTGCATAAGTGCATACGGTATGGGCAGCTTGCATGTTTTGGAAGGCATTATGAATGCTGAAAGGTAAAATCAGCAGTGTAATATTTGCAGTGTTAAAAGTCATTAATTCCCAAAGAGTTGAATTAACAATCTACAGTGTTAAACAGTACTCATGTTCAGTGTTGTTACATGGTGTAATTTCACTTTTACACTGAAAGTGCGGAAAAATTGTCTGGACTTCGCAATTCAATCAATGCTGCCTGCAAAGCAACGACGCCATTTTATCTTCATGGGATTGAGATGGTAAATTGGATTGCTTTTCTCTTTATGAAAGTACAGGGGAAAAACATTTTTTGTTGATAATTTAACTCAAAATATGATTGGTGGTGAACACATTTAGAAATTACTAACTGCGAGTGCTTTTGTTAGGTATACGGTGTTAAATTCGTGAGGTGCAGAGATGTAGCCTGCAGAAGAGTGTGAAAGTTTCTCATGCCAGTTCGATTTCCTGAAATAAGGTGATTTTACGTGTAAAATACTTTTTGGAATGTGCTTGCAATTTATGTTATATATACTTTTAGCTTCTTTCATTTTGGTTTGTTGACAGGTCCTCTCACCTCCATTCCCACCGAGGTTTACTACGAGTCTGAAGTAGCCACATTTAGGCGGTTTTCTACTCAGAGAGAATTCATGGTAAATGGTAAATTTATATTTGTTTTTGAAAGCATTGATGAGTGTGTTTCCATGCTTTGAAACAGTAATGAGACCGTTAAACATTCAGGTGCTAACAATTTTGTTTTTGTGACGCATAAAACAGTGTTGAAGTGTCGTGTCTCGCCCGCTGCAAACAAGCAGTCTTTCTGCAGATGGAGGTCGTGGTGTAACGTGGAACATTTACCAGTCATTTAACTGACGTTATCTAAATGAGTGAGTGAGTGAGTGAAGTGACATGTGGCCAAGTATGGTGACCCATTATCGGAATTTGTGCTCTGCATTTAACCCATCCAAGTGCACACACACAGCAGTGAACACACACACACGTGAACTTTAACAGTCATTTAATTGACCCTAGAATGAAGGATGTAAATAAAAATAAGTTTTATGATTTGACACCCGTATTATAGACAGCTCTCAGCATACTCAAATTAGGGGTAATCACAATTATTTTGCCATATTTACAGTCGTAATGTAAATTAAATTCTTGAAATGTGTTTTTTTATCCTTTTTCAATAGAATTGGCCCAGACTTCTGCAGTGTCAAGTAAAGGAAGCTCCTCTCATAAGATTGCAAACTGGGAGTCTGATGACACCGAGTGTGAGTGATGGAAGCCCTTCAAGAAAGGAGCAGAATGCTGAAGCTGAAGCCAGAATTGTGAGTCTGTGTCATTTATATGTTATTCTTTGTGCAGTACAAATTTAAAACACACAAATGAATATGAAAAATTAAAGTTTAACTGGGCAGACACACAATATCTGCTTATGTTCACACCTGGAATTTATATTATATGATATTGCATCAATTTGTCTCCTACTTCATTTGATTCCTCCATCACCACAAGGCTGCAAGAGACCTGGAAAAATGTCCTCCTATCAAGCTGAAAAACATCTTCAAAAAGGTACATTTGGACATTTCTGTCACTACCTATTGTCTGCCTCAAAATATTGCCAGATGGGTTGAATATGAAAGACTAATATAAATAAAATCAGTTGGAGAGCTGACCTTGAGTGTTATTTTTGTCTTTGATCTGCAGGCACTAACAAGAAGAACACCTTGATTGCACAGAAGAGACCACACAGCCATACCTGTTCGCTGATGGGACAACGAGGAACAGCATTCATGGATGCTACACAACTGTCGGCAAGTATCTTGCTGCAATCTTGTTCAAATCTACCTGTCATATTTGTTCATGTCTAGGTAAATTTGATGATTTTATGTGTTTTATTAACTATTTTATGTTTCTGTGCAACACTTAATGAATGTGACTGGCTAATTAACCTCTACACATCTGATATATGCTTTAAAGTTACCACTTTGCCCATTTGTTAAATAAACGTTGAAATTTATATGTCTGTCTGAACTCTGAAGACTCTTGATTTTATATCTAATCTTGTGCATTAACACCATACAATAGCATTTTTTGTTTGCACTGAAAAGAACACTTTATTAATAACACTTACAGGATTAAAACAACACCAGGGGTGTTAAATACCCCACAGTGTAAAATTCAAACAACAATAGCAAGTGTAACACTTTACACTCGGAGTGTAATTTTTCTACACTGTAAGGTGCTATATTAACACTAAAAATTCAACACTACGAACAGTGTACTTTTAATACTAGAGAGATTGGGACCATATATTATCTTTAGTAGTGTTGAAATTGACACTTTAAGTGTTAAATTGACACTGCGTTTTTTTTTACTGTGTACCTATTAAGCTCACCAAAATCTACACTGAGACATTTTTAGTGCACAAGATATTGGTTTTGGTACAAAAAGTTATGTTAAAATAAAATATTAATCTCTCACACAAAAATATTTTATTTTAAATGACAAAAGCATTTTGATTAAGATATACATCGTTAAATGCAAAAAGTCTGGCTGTGTTTA
Organism: Spinibarbus caldwelli; assembly: GCA_039654775.1. Taxonomy (NCBI): domain Eukaryota; kingdom Metazoa; phylum Chordata; class Actinopteri; order Cypriniformes; family Cyprinidae; genus Spinibarbus; species Spinibarbus caldwelli. Next base: position 8,040,042 of record CM077253.1, on the reverse strand, counting down.
ATGGGTACATTTTTGTACCCTTTAGGCACACCCCTGTTCCCATTAAGCTCACATCATGTTTATTAAATTATGTTTTATTATATTATTATTTATTTTAAACAACCTTTTTAAAGAATAATTGAAAAATGTTTTATTTGAAGGAAGTCAATCACAAAAAACAGAACACTAAAATCAAGCAACAAGGCATTCACTTTGATCAGTTATTGTCAGGCTTGTGTTTGTTGTGTCTTGTGTTTTTCTGTCTATGTGCTCCCCAGGACCTAGTTTTCCCTCATGTATGTCCATATATGGTTTTTCCTGTTCCTGTTCTCGTTTAGTTCCTATTATGTTCCTTTGATTCAGCTGTCTTTAATTAATTACCTAGTGTTCTTAAGCCTGTGTTTCTCTGAGTCTAGCGTCTGGTAATAACGTCGATGTGGTGTTCCTGTGTGTCTCTGCCTGTGTTACCCCCTACCAGACCAAAATAGTAAGCGGCTCCCCTCCTCCTTGTTTGTTTTCCGTTTTTGAAAGCCTTTTGTTTTTCTGTTTGTCTCTCCCCACGGCATGGATACCGCGGCATGCTTCTCCGCCCTAGCCCGTCGAGATCTCCCCTTCTTCGAGTATGCCTGGGAATTCTGCGGGCTCGCCGCGGCGACGGCATGGGATGACGCCACCATCAATTCTCTGTTCTGGCTCGGGGCCAAATACCATCGCCCCGTGGACCTCCCAGACACCACTGGACTAAGTTGGAGGGAAGGGGTCTTCCAGTGTCTGGGGAGTGTCCGGGCCCGAGCCAGAACTAGCCTGCCGGCCGCTACGAAGTCAAGCCCGCCGGCTGTGGCTTGCTCAAGCCTGCCGGCCAATCCTCAGTCAAGTATGCCAGCCATTCATCTGTCAAGTTCACCGGGTGCTCCAAAGTTAAGCCCGCTGGCTGCGGCTCGCTTAAGCCTGCCGGCCGATCTTCAGTCAAGTCTGCCAGCCATTCATCTGTCAAGTTCACCGGCTGCTCCAAAGTCAAGTTCGTGGGCCGCCGCTCGCTCAAACCCGCCGGCTGCGGCTCCCCCAAGCCCACTGGTCGTTCGTCAGTCAGGCCCGCCGGCTGTGGCTTCCCTAAGCCCGCCGGCCGCTCCGAAGTCAACGTTCCAGGTCCCATGGTGGATCAGGGGACTCAGGAGGGCATGGCGGATCAGGGAACTCAGGAGGCCATGGTGGATTGGGGGAATTTACGGGTTTCCTGGCTGGAACGGTCTCTTGAGGGCGCTCTGGAGGAGCGGGCACTGGAGCCCTCTCTGGGCTGGATCCAGGCACTGGAGCCCTCTCTGGGCTGGATCCGGGGACTGGAGCCCTCTCTGGGCTGGATTCAGGGACTGGAGCCCTCCGTGGGCTAAACTCAGGAACAGGAGCCCTCCTTGGGCTAAACTCAGGAACAGGAGCCCTCCGTGGGCCAAACTCAGGAACAGGAGCCCTCCGTGGGCCAAACTCAGAAACAGAGGGCTCCTGAGTTTCAACCAGGAGCCCTCCATGGGCCAAATTCAGGAACAGGAGCCCTCCGTGGGCTAAACTCAGGAACAGGAGCCCACACACATAGCACTGGGGTAAGACAAACAATACCGTACGCTGGAGACATGGAAAAACACAGGGCTTAAGAACACTAGGTAATTAATTAAACACAGCTGAAGACTAATGAACTAATAATCACAATAAATGAGGACAGGAACAGGAAAACCCAAATACGGGCATAAACACTGGTACACAGGGAGCATGTGGGGAGCAAAACACACACACAGACAGTCCAGACTCCTGACAATAGTCTCTTAAGGCTGGAATTCAACTACATGATTTTTGGCCTGAGTTTCCACCTATTTACAGTCTGGAGAAGTTGATGCTAGTTGGCAAAGGTCAGAGCCAGTCTGCAGATTTCAGTCGACTGATTCCATAGAAAATCACGTAGTGTATGATGATCACAGACTCTGATTTTTCAGCTTCAGACTTTTGATTCCATCCAGTCGGAGGATATCAAACATGTTTGATATTTTCAGCAGATTTTAGAGCGCATATTGTTTTCATTTGTTACATTTCTCCTATAGCAACAATGCACACATTTCTGTATGAGTTTGTTGTGATCGAAATGAATTTAAAGTCTGCTAGTGTGTGGTCCTCAGTCGTTTAGTGTATGATGCCCAGTTTTCCTTTGTGACTATTTACAAAGTCGTGTAGTGTATTCCAGCCTTTAGTCGCTTTTTTTCCTGGACAGATACGACAGGTTTCTGGTTTAGGACACATGGATACTCATATCTCAGTGTGCAATGATCTGATTGACTTGAAATTACAGGAGGTATATAGTAACAAACGCATCAATTGATTAAGGCATCAAGTAGGATAATAAATTATTTTTTCTTTTTATAATCTGAGCTCAAAAATGGAAGTGTGCTTAATGGGTACGTGAGATTAATAGGTACGTTTACCCTATATAAAGGTTTTAGAGCAACATATGCTCCCCTCCAGATGACATCTATTCAGGGAAGGCCTTGTGTATTTGAGCAGGACAATGCAAAACCACATACTGCAGCTATTACAACAGCATGGCTTCGTAGTAGAAGAGTCCCGGTGCTGAATTGGCCTGCCTGCTGTCCAGATCTTTCACCTATAGAGAACATTTGGCACATCATTAAACGAAAAATACATCAAAGACGACCACGAACTCTTTAGCAGCTGGAAACCTATATCAGGGAAGAATGAGACCAAATTCCAACACCAAAACTCCAGAAACTCATAACCTCGATGCCCAGACGTCTTCAAACTGTTTTGAAAAGAAGAGGAGATGCTACACCATGGTAAACATGCCCCCGTCCCAACTATTTTGAGACCTGTAAGGCATCAAATTTGAAATGAGCTCATTTTGTGCATAAAATTGTAAAATTTCTCAGTTGAAACATTTATGTTCTCTATGTTCTATTGTGAATAAAATATTGGCTCATGTGATTTGAAATTCTTTTAGTTTTCATTTTGTTCAAATTTAAAAAACGTCCCAACATTTCCAGAATTCGGGTATTTACACAACATTGAATCAAAAAATGCAAAAACAATAGCCAATGCCTGCTTCCAAAAACACCCCCATTCCCTAAACAATTGCTTACAGTAGTGTTAAATTGTTTATATTGCAATACACAAGAGTGCATGAAATTTTACTTACAATTTACTGCCAGATACATGGATGTGTTCATGCTGCCATAGCCATTGTCACCAACGCAGGTATAGACACCATCCTCCTCTGGGGTCAGGTTATCCAGAGGCAGCGAAGAGTTTGAGGCAACTTCCGACATCAGCTCTTTGTCTCTAAAATACCAGGTTATTGTGGGGGCTGGATTACTGTCCACATCACAGTGCAGGACCACCGAGCTTCCCTCCATTACCTCTTGAGACACATTTACCCATACAGTTCGAGGGGCGTCTACAGATAAGAGGATAAGTCAGTACATATTGTCTCTGTGATTAATATGCAGTTATAAAATAGAGATTTGGTGGAACTCACACTTGATGTCCAGAGAAATGAGGCGTTCATAATAAAAGGTGGTGTTTTCATAATGAACCCGGCAGCCCAGCAGCTGGCCATTGTGCATGGGTTTGGGTGTGAAGGTGAGGGTGCTGGAGAGCACCGCGGTGTTGCTATCCTCAACATTGTCAGGGGTGAAAACAGGGTCGGGCAGGTAGTCTGTGTACATCCAGTGGATCTGTGGACTCATGTCTGGACAATTGTCTGGGACATAACAGGTCAAGTCCAGGCTTTGGTCACTAACAATCTCCTCTGGAACATCAATGTTGGGCTGATCTAGAGGAGGAAGAGACATTTAAAGTCAGTATTAAGTCAAAACAGATCATTTTTACATTTTAATGTGCCATTTTCATCAAGCAAAATAGCTATTTATGCATTGTTTTAACAAATTAGCATTCAGGTCTGGCTCCATTCTTCTACAGAACACCTACTTTCCACAATCCAAAGTCCCACCCTACATATTAAATATGCAGTTTGATCCAGAAATACATCTTACTATGAAAGTAAACTGATTGTGGTTGAAATGTTGACTTCAAATGCTAGACCAAATGCGTTTCATGTTGACTTCAAATGCTAGACCAGCAATGTTTTAGTAACCACACAGCAAAGAATTATATTCTTATTCTGTCATCATTTACTCACCCTCATGTCGTTCTAAACATTTATGAATTTCTTTCTTCTGTGGAACACAAAATAAGATACTCTGAAGAATGTTTTAACTGTTTTGTTCATACAGTGAAAGTCAATTTCATCTGAATCCTACTGACTTTCATCATATGAACAAAAACACTAAAACATTTTTCAGAATATCTTCTTTTTAGTTCCACACATGAAATAAAGTCATACCGTTTTGGAACAAAATGAGGGTAAGTAAAGGATGACAGAATTTTCATTTTTGTTTGCATTTTTTTTTAAGGATTTTAAATAATATTACTTGGAAACACATCAAAAACGAATAATTAAAAAATGCCCTTACCCAACACCTGTAGATTTGTGAAGTCAGGATAAGTGTATATGTTTGCGCCACCCAGGTCTGCCCTGAAGTAATACCTCCCAGAATGTTCCACGCCAACATTATTTATCAGCAGTGTGCAGTTTTTTTGTGTCAAGTCACCAAGGAGCTTTGTCCGTCCCTTGTAACTTTCATGAACAATATCTGTGCGTGACTTATACACCACTGGGGGGAAAAGCTGGGGGTAGGGGTGGCCGAAATACCAGATCCCGTGGACCCCTCTGTAAGGCCTGATGCCAGAGGGGTATGTGAATGAACAGGGTATAACCACACAGGAGTTCGTCATGGCTGAAATGTCTCTGGGCATCCACACATTCCACTGAGCACTTACATCTGTTCAGATAAAGAGAGAAGTGTGCGGGTAATTTAGTTAATAAAATAACCTCCATTGTGTTACTGTGTCTCTTAGATGTGTACTATAGTGATATCATGTTTCTGAACATGTACCATAGTATCTTGGCATTAACCAAAGGAACCATAGTAACAGCATGTTCAATTCAGAAGAAGTTGTTACCTTTCAGGATAAGCAGCAGAGGCAACAGCAGCAGCTCCAAGCCCTTCATGGTCTCAGTTTAACTCTGGACCATAGACCTCTGTTACAAAACCAGCACATGCATCAGCAAGACAAACAGACTCTACTAAAACAATTGTGCTTGTTGTTCTCGTGTTCTCTTAAGAGATAGGGAGAAAAGGAGTGACAGTTCAGGATATAAAACTTGTTTTGCTATATATAAGTTCTTATGTGCAGGGAATTTTTTAACACAGAGTTCACATGATTTAACTTGTTTTGGTCATATTTTACCCCAGAATCAAAAGGAAAAAAATAGATAATTTTTTTTAAAGAAAATAAAGCCTATTTTAGGACTAAAATTATAAATAATGATTGTACTTCCTTAAAATTTATAGTTATTTAAATCAATAAAATGTTAATTTGTTTCTATATTATAGTAATGAGAAACAACTTTAAGAATAATAAATAAATAAATAAAATATGTAAATGCACATTTGCAGCATTACAATAATGAGAATAAAAAACCAACAACAATGGTTCAACAACTGTTTAGGCAAAATATAAATTTTCTTTCCTTTTCTATTTTATTTTAGGGTGAAATGTGACCTGGACTTGTTTCTGTATGATTAATGAGAAAAGAATTGTTACAGAAGTTGAGTACTGTAAGCTGCTCCTTGTGTTGTGATTGTCAGAATTAGACAAACAAAGTTTCATTTAATACTCCATGATATGGTTCATTAAAAGAGAGAGAGAGAGAGAGAGAGGAAGAAAGAGAGGGAGAAAGAGAGAGCTCTATTTAAATCCTATATAATATATCTTATGATACATGTGTTATGCTACATCTCATATATACTATGAATTATTTGATAGTTTTGGACGCTTCTAAAATTTCTATTTGTATTTGTTTTCAGGCAACCTATCAAATAATCTTTCATATACAAATAATAATTGTATATGGTGGCAAACACCCCACCTTCTTTCTTATGTATAAAACATTATTTCTGTACTATTACACACAATGTACCACATACATTGTTGACCGCAAGTTATGATCAGATTTAAAGGGATATGTCACCCTATTAATAAATTCTGTTATCATTTTCTGACCCTCATGTTAAAAAAAAATCAATAAAATCAATGTAATGTTTTGGACCCCATTGACAAAAACTGATAAATGATTCTTTAAAATGTTTTTTTTTTTTTTTTTTTTCCACAGAAAAAAAAGAAAGTTATAAAGGTTTGGAACAGCATGAGGGTGAGTAAATAAGCTGAGCTATCCAGGCAATACCTTGAACTGCTGGCAGAGCGTGCTGAACCACAACCAACTTGAATTCCCTATCCAATGGTGAACTAGCCTCTGCTGTTCTTCCCTCACAAACAAGGGGGCGTTCTCTCACAGCACATCAACTCAGCTTCTCTTCTGATTTGTCTTAAAACAACAACAAAGAAATGACATAAGTATCAAGAAGCAACATTAGCTCTCTTAACCCACACAGACACACTTTCTCTTGCAGACTCACGCACGGCGTACAGGGCCGCAGTGTGTGGGAGAGGAGAATTGCTCATTATGAGTGTACGACGTCAACCCTTGCGTGTTTGGCACGCATACAGACAGCACTGTTCATGATATGACACATCATCCATAGCACATTCATCCACACTCACACCGCATCACCCAGCTGCCTCTGTTGACTTTATTCACGCGCTTATCAGCGGTGTGCGCTTTACAAACACATCTCCTGAAGACTTCAGAGCAGACGGGGACTACAGATGGTGGCTGATAAATGGATTGTTCTTCAAATCTCCAAGATTATTATATTAGAAGATTCCCCTGATAGCTCACGAGTTTGACGCAGTTATTGAACGAAAGAACTTCACGAGATGACAGAGGACTGTTAATCCAACTTTTATAGGTACACTTTCAGGTCTTAATATATAGAACAGTCAAGATTGTCGAAAAATGCGCTCCCACACAATTGTGGTGTAAATTTACAGTATATTTCTAGATTTTCAGTGGTTTATTTTAATCAAATAATAATTGTATAAGGTAGCAAACATACGGCTTCTTTCTTATGTATAAAATATTATACTATACATAAAAAACAACTACTTACTAACACTTATTATCCCAAAATCTAGTGCAATATGATTTTTACAACTCAAATAAATGGGAAAATTATCTGCAGTAAAAATAGTCTTACAACTAGCCTTCATTTTCTGTATGTAAAATATATTGTTCTTTTGTTTCAAAAATATTTCACAAAAAAAAAAAAAACAGTATTTCTTATAAAGACTGTTGCAATTTGCCACATATATTGTTGACTGCAAGTTATGATCAGATTTAAAGGCATACATCACCTTCTAAATAAATTCTGTTCGCATTTTCTCACCTCATGTTAAAAATAAATAAATAAATAAAGTCAATGCAATGTTTTGGACCCCATTGACTTTCATTGCATGGACAAAAACAGACAAATTATTCTTTAAATGTCTTATTTATTTATTTTTTTTCCCCACAGAAACAGCATGAGGGGGAGTAAATAATGACAAAATGTTCATATTTTGGCTATAACTCTTAACTTATTTAACACAATGCAACCAGTTCATTAAAAGTAAATTAATTCATAATAGGCCTGAATAATGTTCAAGACTAATCACCATAATGGTGACTTAAAACAAAAAAACAACTACTTACTAACACTTATTATCCCAATATCTAGTGCAATATGATTTTTACAGCATTTTTTGGTATGACAGAAACAAATACAGTACAACAACTCAAATAAAATGGTAAAATAATCTGCAATAAAAATGGTCTTATAACTAAGGTTCATTTTCTGTAAGTAAAATATATTGTTCTTTTTTTCAGGAAATATTTCACAAAAAAAAAAAATTTATATATATATTTTCTTATAATGACTGTTGAATCCTATCAATCCTGGCGATATTTTACAGTGCATATTGTAACAATTGAAGCCTTCCAGAAATGGCTCATTAAACAAACATCCCAAGCAGCCTTTTTATTCTTGTTAATCATAACCGAATAATTATAATGACACCAGCTGTTCCAGAAAAACAGAACTAATTTATATGCCCATCACACAAGATCTAAGAGGCAGCAAACTGCTGTTGCTTGGAACTGAAACCCCTGGCAGCACGCGTTAGAAAGGATGAAGCAATTCCCAAGCCAAACAAACGGACCATTCATGCTCCACAAACAAGCCTTGAACCATCCAGGACACTTGCCTCATACCAGATCCAGATTTCACTCTTGGGCTCTCCTGAAGGGGAAGAACTGATCTCTCGGCTCCTAGTTCTGGTTCTTCAAAGTTCTCCTGTTCTTCGTCCTTCCTCAGAGGTGCGGGAATGGGGGAAAAAGACAAAGAGGGAGGGAGACGGAGATAGACAGATAGGGAGAGGAGAGGATGGAGACTTTTAGCTATAAGCCGGGCAAATGTGTGCCGTGGGCAGCCTTGAATATGCAGACATTTCCCTCAGTGCATTCTTCTTCTCTAGCCCACATCATACATTCCTCTCCATGATATCTCTCCTTTCTACCCTGGTCAAACCCTCTCATTCCAGCCTGTCTGGGTAACACTGTTCCCCGTGGTTTTTAGGTATATTTCTTCTAGGGGTCAGGTGATACCGCTGTGAATGAGTTTGGACTGGTTTCAGCTCCATGTAGGCTACACTATATCCTCTGGAATTCATCTTCGCATGACTCACTTTATGAGCTAAATCTGTGAAATGTATTTTTTTCTCCATTGTGGCTCATTTTAACTCAACATAAAATCATAATGAACCCTATTTACTTCTTAATGCACATTCCTTGTCTTATTGTGAATGATTTATCAGTGCATGTTATTGCAAATAAAAAAATTAAGTCTGTAAACTTTCATCAAATGTAATGTTTTAGCAAAATCACATTCGGTCAGTCTTTTATTCAGCAAGGACACATTAATCAACCAATAATGACCAGTAAAAATGTAAATAATGTTACAAAAGATTTCTGTTTTCAAATAAATGCTGTTTTGTACTTTTTTATTAATCAAAGAATCTTAAAAATATATATATTAGGCAGCACAATTGTTTTCAACATGTAGAAATGTTTTTTGAGCACCAAATCAGCATATTATAATGATTGCTGAAATGTGACACTGAAGACTGGAGTAATGATGCTGAAAATTCAGCTTTGCCATCACAGAAATAAATTACATTTTAAATTATATTCAAATATAAAACAGTTATTTTAAATTGTAATAATATTTCAGATTTTTACTGTTTTTACTGTATTTTTGATCAAATAAATGCAGCCTTGTGGAACAGAGAGAGACTTCTTTCAAAAAACATTAAAAAAAAAATCAGTGGATGTCTTTGGCCATTTTATTTAATTTAAATTTTTAGCAATATTTTGTATATCAGTATTATTTAATCTAAACCAAAATACTATATTTAATGGAGAGTTACCACAGGTATTCCCCTAGCTGATAAAGGGGGCCGTGTGGAATGAATGCACAACAGGGAGCCTGTGTGACATCAAGACGTACGACATGCCACTGCACCCCACACACACACCACAACACACACTGTAAAGCGTCACCTCCCCATTAACACACACACACACACGAATAGCATAGCACATGCCAACACACTTAAATTGTCTTACATCAGTAAAGCTGCTAAATGACCTTTCTATGCTACTGCATCCCTCTCTTAATGAAAAGATTGTGTTTGTATAGTGAGAAATCTGTCTAATATTAAAGAGCAGCTTGTTTATCCCAAACCATGTGGTACTGGAACCATGGTGTACTGTCTCGTACTTCCAATGGGCTGCTTAAAATATAAGTGGGTGTCGGAAACAGCTATCGGCCAGTGCCAAAAATAAAGACAAAAATAAAAAAAAAAATTAAAAAGACAAAAACCTGTATTTTTCCCCATTTAGTATGACTATAATAACAACATTAATATTACTACTATCAGTGTTGGGGGTAATGCATTACAAGTAGCGCGAGTTACGTAATCAGATTACTTTTTTCAAGTAACAAGTAAAGTAACGCATTACTTTTAAATTAACAAGAAAATATCTGAGTTAATTTTTCAAATAAGTAACGCAAGTTACTTTGTTTTCCTATTTATTCACTTTCCTGTCCTCATGTTGAGAGAAATTGGGAGTAAGTGCAGAAACAGAGGAATTTTCTTCAGCCTGAAGCTTATCAATTTCACTCTTGTTGTGAAAGGGCTTTTACAGTCGCCAAAAATATAATTTTTGGGTTTTCTGTTATTAAAAATAAATAAGCAAGCCCAGCCCAGGTGACAAAAAGTAATGCAAAAGTAACATAATGCATTACTTTCCATAAAAAGTAACTAAGTAACACAATATTGTAATGCGTTACTTTTAAAAGTAACTTCCCCCAACACTAACTAGTACTACTACTAGTATTTATTTATTTATTTAAAAATGATTTATTTATAAAAATGAAACAAATCAATAAAGAAATATATTACTATTGTAATGTAAAATAAAAAAGTATTTAATAATAATAATAATAATAATAACAACAACAACAATAATAAGTATTATTATTATTATTAAAAATAATAATAAAATATAAATTTTCATCATTTAAATGATAAAAATGAAACAAATCAGTAAAGTAATATATTACCATTGTAATGTATTTAATATCTATAATAATGCTATTCAAATATTGTTAATTTGTAATCAAACCAATAAATAAAAATATATTACTTTAATAAATATAAATAATAAATATATTACTTTTGTACTGTAAAATAAAAATATGTAAATAATAATAATAATATTTTTTTCCCTCAGATCAGAAAATAGAGAAATCTGCAAATATACAGAAAAAGTAAGTGAAGTAAGTATACTGAAAATATGAATATAATATGTCACTGACACTTAATGGTATGGAAATAGCACTGCACAAAAGCAAATATATTTCAAATATGTCACTATATAGAATGAGCAATTTGCTGATTATGTACTTCACAACCAAAAGAGTCCAATAACAGGCAGGTTACAGAAGCAAATTAAATATATTCAGCAGGTCATGTGATCTTATAATGGCCGCCCCCATGAGGCAACTGCCTTAACAGTAAAATGTAACAGCTTTTATTGGACCACCAAAATTATACTTATTGGAGTCTTTATCTAATAACTTAAAACATGATTTTAAACATTTTCTTCATTTGTTTATGTATAATTGAGGTAATGAACATAATTGAGTGTAATTAACTTGAAAGAATCAACTTAAATAAATGAAAATGACTGACTGCACCTTTAAACATCACTCACGTCTTTAACCGGCTCTGTATAAACGTGCAGCTTGTGCTATAGATCTCTTCAGAACAGGTCTGTTCACAGCATGCTTTGCTGTCCGCCTGCGACGCGCCCTGCGTCCATAAGCCTGGGCACCCTCTAAATGTACCAGAGGAGCAGATGGTGGTAAAAACACGACTGCTGGCCCTCCCACACTGTTTGCTGTATAAGCGAGTATGGCTGGGAGTGTTTATGAATGTGCACTTAGTAGGGCATATTCTCAGTAGCTTGCATAATTTCGGTGGGAGGGATTACAAATGCCTGTGAGTCAAAATACACAACATACTAAGTTAAAACTATCAGCATCATCGCCAGGAGATCGTTTCAGTATGGAGTAACAACACTGGGATAATTAATAAAGCCCACATGTCGTCAAACCTCAGAACGGAGCTCAAGCAGCTCGTAGATTAGCAAGGCAATAATGCATAAATGGTTAAAGTGAGAAGCAATCCAACGATGAGTCAGATCGTAAACGTTGCTCAGATTCGAAATGATCTGATCCGGGTATGTGTAAAATTTCAAGAAGCAGCCACCCACAGCCAAGACCCACAAGAATGCTGCCAGGACGGGGGATGCTAATTGTCAAAATGTCCACTGCTTGCAACAATATCCTGTTGCGTAATTAAGTTTACCTGAATCAGTCAGAAGTGCTGCCATCCACAAAATTCAAAAATGGGTAGACTCTATGGAAGTTTATGAATGAAATGCATATTTGTATTGTTTTTTTTTATTTTTAATAAAATATGTGTGTGTGTGTGTTATATATATATATTACATAAAATAAATAAAAAATATAGTAAAAGTAAATAAAACTGTATATGTAACTGTATACACACACACACACACACACACATATATATATATATATACATATACATACACACACACACATATGTACACCTACATACATTATATATATATATATATATATATATATATATATATAGTGTAAATAAAACTTATATGTATATATTTTTTATTATATATAAAAATAAAATATATATAAAATGAAATATAAATAAATGAAATAAAAATGTAAAATGAATAAATAAATTATATATATCTGTATATAAATGTATAAATAAAAAACATAATAAACATTATTACATAATAAAAGTAAATAAAAATAGTAAAGAATAAATAATAAAAGTAAATAAGTAATATTCATATACTAAGTAATATTCATTTTTATTAATATAACATAATATTATTAATTTTATAATAGTATATATATATATATATATATATATATATATATATATATATATATATATATATATATATATATATGTGTGTGTGTGTGTGTGTGTGTGTGTGTGTGTGTGTGTGTGTGTGTGTGTTTGTGTGTGTGACAGTCCTGTCCCTCTTGTCTTGTGTGTTTCCACCTCCATGCCCTTATTTCGTCCTTCCTGTTCCTGTCCTCATCAAGTCTGATTGTTTATGATTTCTTTCAGGTGTGTGTGTTAATTATTATGTGTATTTAGTTCCTGCCTGTTCTGTTCAGTTTGGTCTGGTCTACTCGTCATTCCCGGTGTTCCTGTGAGTCTGCCCTGCCTTGTATTGCCCTGTCCTGTCTGTTTTGGATTAAAGACTGTGTTTTGAGTTCACCCTCATCTCCTCGTTCATCCCTTGTGTGTGCACCGTGACAGTATATTGTATATCTACTATTAAAAAATGATAAATAAAATAATAATTCCAATTTAATTCCAAATAATAATTGTTAATTTCAATAAAAATATAGTAAACATTACTAGATAATAAGTCAATAAAATTGGATGTAATAGAAGACATACTCTTGTATATATGACCATAACAATTGTGCTTTCTAGATAAATATTCCACAGCCATAGGGGCAGATGGCAGTCTCAGTAGTCTACCTTCACTACATAGCTGCTTCCTGTCCACGATTCAGACTGTGAAGACAGAGGCCCGAGTCCAGTTTAGCAGGCTAGGCCGTCCCGCCCTCTTTGGATTCCCAGTGCCGAATTTTACATGCATGTCATGCAGCATTTGCTTCAATCTGTTCAACAATAGGAGCATCTAGAAGCTAGACAGCATTTAATAATCTATGAATTAGATTATTAAAGTTTTTCCTTGATTATGGGGGGCATGAAACAATGCAACAGTGTTTTTTTATTTTTTTGTTAACAGGCTATAGGAGCATCTTGAACTACTAGACAAGGTCATTATTTCATCATTTGGGGGTCTTTGGCATCAATATGTTCAAAACCCCCAGCTCTATAGCTTACTGATCGGCCACTCCATGAAAATACCCCAAGCTCCAAGAATTTAAGCAACAACCCTGTTAACAACTTCAAAATGAACCAAAATTCAACTCTGCTAAAATTGTCAGCGCCAATGAATATAAACAAAAGCTATTGTTCCTTAGCAAAGTATGTTTATGAGTAATCCAGAACAAATCCAACATCACGCCACTCTGCTGCTAACCTAAAGTGGGATGTGATGAAGCCCTACAACGTCGTTCAAGTGAGTGATTGAGGTGTTTGGCAGGAAAATGTTGGCACAGCATGACACATAACCATGCATGACTGAACCATCATTCCGTCCGCTTCTGTACCTGAGCAACTCTCACTTTACATCACATTTATATGTTATTCTCATGACAATCTATGAATTATTCTCAGTTTACTGACAACAACAGCATGAAAAACACAGTTACAAACAACAGCCACAACCAGCCTTGATTTACTTCTCTAGTTTCGTTATATATCCAATATACTCTAATAAACATATATGTGCAGCAAAACACATTTGAAATACCCCAAAAACCCACAGAGTAACATTTAACATAATTGATAATAAAAAAAATCACCTTAAATGATCTAAAAATGCACTAAGACTCACCAGACAAAAAGTTCCGGACTTTCTCGGCTCAAATCAAGCATTAATCAGCAGAGAAAAACCGTAGCATGACAAACACTCAAAATGACACGCACACATACGGATGGGATGGAGGCCTCTCTTGCTACCTTCTGTACCAAGCTCCAGGCGGGGCGGGCTGGACGGGGGGAGGAGGAGGAGGAGGTGGGCTCGTTTCTCTCCTCCTTTCAACTCCTCCGTTCTATGTGAAAATGTCAGATGCTCAGAGCGGGGAGCATTGTTCCATCCACTCAGGCCATTCATAAACGGACACCCACTCTGCTTAACCTACAATGCACTGCACTGTTCCTCCTGGCCGAGAGCACATGGATGTGGCAGCGTTCATAGCCTAGGTCAATGCAACCGAGAATGAACATGCCCCCACACACTAGTATGCACCGTTTACAATGGATGACATGAGAGGAATGCAAGCATTTACATTAGAGTGCTGCTTGGAGAGTGTTCCTGTGACAGAAAGTGGCTCTTTGAAACACATTGTTAATCAGAGAACTATAAAAATAAAGGTTCTTCATTGACATTTATGTTTCAGTGAAGAACCTTTAACATCCATGGAATGCTTCTGTTGCACACAGGGTTCTTTATAGTGGAAAACGGTTCTTCAGATTATTAAAATGTTCTTCACACTAAAAAAAAGGTTCTTTTAAGAAATGTTCACTAAAATATTCTTTGGGAAACAAAAATGGTTCTTCCATGGCATCAATGCATATTTCAGATACACTGTACCTTTATTTTTTAGAGTGTTTACTTGATAAACCTAATGTTATAGAAGATCAAATAACTTGGGGTTCTTTATAGTGGAAAAAGGTTCTTCAGATATACAGCATAATATTTTTTATACACTAAAAAAATATATATTTTTAAGAACTGTTTACTGAAACATTCTGAACCCAAACTGGTTCTTCTATGGCACTGCAACTAAAAACTCCTTTTGGAATCTTGGATTTTTTTGCAAAGAGAACACAGAAACCAAAATGTTGATCTGAAGAACATTTAAAAGCTCTAATGAACCTTAAAACCTTTAAAAGAACTTTTAAATGTAAGATCAAGAATATTCCATCTTTAAAACACCATATAAAGCAAAAATGCCTCTTAACAAGAAGTGGGGCCTTCAGAGAACCTCTGTAGAACCTTCCTTGGATGTTCTTGAGATCACATTTTAAGTTCTTCTAATCAACATATTGGCTAAGATCTTGAAAGCACCAGTGCATAGATGTTTTTTTCTAAAGAACTAGAAAATTGAATCTGGCTTCCACAAACTTTTTTGGATCAAAAAGGAATCTTGATTTTTAGAAGTGTGTGGCCACAAAGCTGCTACAACACAAACCACTGCACATCACCAAAAATATGTGATTGAAGTAACATCTAACTTAACAGAAACTCAAACACAACTCGGGGGCCACTAAGCACAAACTAAAACACATTTAACCCTGTTGAGTTGTCATTTCCAGGCTTAAAGTAATTTAGTAAACAGCATTGTGTCCAACTGTCTTGACGAAAACACACTGTTCCAGTTATTCCAGTTACAACACTCTGCACCAGAGAAATAAGTCAATCAGTATAGACATCAATGCTCCACAGCCTCGACAAACACCACACACACACTCCTGCCCCTTGTGCTTCTGTACATAGTGGCTATTGTTTAGGCCGTCCCGGGGAGAGAACAGAACGGCCAGGCTGGAGCCTGACACCGCACAACACAGGGAAGTCGATGCGCACAGCTAATTGTTTTAAAAATCACAACAATCACCCATTCACGCTTCCCATTTCACTGCCATTCTCTCGTAGATGTTACATAATTAAGCACTAATGTACAGGAGGATGAGATTGTAAAAATACCTGAGATTAAAGGGACAGTTTAACCAAAAATGACATTTCTGTCATCATTTACTCGTCATAATGTCATTTCAAATTTGTATACATTTCTTCCTTTTGTGGTACACACAAAAGATAACGGACAAAAATACTATAGAAGTCAATGGGACCCAAAACTGTTGCTTTAAGATATATTCTTCACAGAAGAAAAACTGGTTTGGGATGACATGTTGTTGAAAATATATATACATGTATAAATATATGCATGAATGTATATAGAGACCAGCCTTAAAATACAATGCTCAAATATTTAAAAAATTAAATAAAACTTTATAACACAACTGGAATACTCTGTTGATGAATCCGCACAAAATACATCTCACTGCCCCTACCTCCCAAACAGGGTCTTACACCCACATGAGTCAGGCTTTTCCCCATTACTGCTGCATCTATGATCACACTACACTATACCAGTCACACACACACCAGTCCACAGCAGGCCTCTGGTGCGAGCCATGAGGTCAGCGTGCCTGGAGGTCTGAGTTCTTGCCCTGCTGTGAATATGGGGTGAGGGCACTCAGCGCTGGGGGGAAAAAAAGGATCCATTGTCCTCCTATTGTCTTTGGGGAGACAGACAGTATAGATGGTTTGTGACACAACGGAAAGGTAGAGGAGAATGGGACACGAGGAGTCATGGAACAGGGTGACTCTGATGGTAATTAATGACTCCTGTCTGAAACAGGGTCAGAATTAGAGATCTAAAACAACAGGCCGTCAAAGACAAGGATGGCGGATAAAAATGCTATCATACTATCACTGATGCCTGTTTCAATGGAATATTTTCCTCTAATCAACAAAGAAAAATCACAGCAGGACATATTGACTATATATTCCATTGAGTAAGTGCTAGATTATGATAATCTCCATTGCTTCAAAGCTTGTTTGAACAACATTATACAGGAAAACAGTGAATTAACAACCAAGACTGGCCTAAAATCAATAGAAACAGATGCAAGTTACAACATTGTTCCGTATATTTTTCATAATGCTTATGACAGATAAGCCTAGTGACCTCAAAATGTATTTGGGCACTTAAGCCACACTTAAAGATGCCATTGCTTGAGATGATAAATATGCAAATAAATGCTGACAGAAATAACTTTTCTGAGTCACTTTTAGCCAAAAGGTCCCATTTTCAGTGGATGTATCAAGTTCACACAGGTGTCCTAGCACATTAATTATGAACAAGTGCCATAAACAGTACTTAATTTCAAACAGTAAGATCTTTAATATTATCTTTTAAAACTTTAACAAACATTTTCCTGAATGTTTTGCTAAAAGTGTGTGTTTCATGCTGTATTTCTTTAAAGTAAACACCAAAACACTAAATTGGTAGTGTGGGTTAAGTGCACAAATACTTTTATAAAGCATGAAATATTGAATTTAACTGAACTAAAGTGCACAAGGACACTAGAAATTGTAAATGAGGCAACTGGCACTGAGAGTAATGGGTCATACAGTTAATATTGTGCAATTGGACAAGTGCAAATGCCAGATGACAACACATTACACATCTCCAGAAACTATTGGACATTCGTCCACAGTGGGGTTTGATTCACTGGCAGGTAGCCAAGAGAGAAACTGACAAACATTATAATCCTACTTTAGCTATGAAATCATTTTAGGCATTGACTCTAGTTGTATGACCAAAAACATGATCTCAATGCATTTCACTGGTTTGGATAGGGAATTATTTTGAGAATAAACATCATTCCTTCTCTGTATCGTGTTTCCACATTGCCATTACATCTCATGCTCTGATATACAGTACTGTAATACAACAATAACCAAACAACCGAGCAGCTCATGTTAAAAAAATAAAATAAAAATGTAATAAAGTTAAATAATAACAAAGTAATACATCATAGGTGTTTATCACTTATCAAAATACAATAAATAAAATATATTAACATATTAACAAATGTAAAAAATATTAAAGCACTAAAATATTTCATAAAAATAAAATAGTACTTTTAAAAAAATGGAATTGTCACATCAAATAAACATTGTAACATTTCTTGACCTCACGTATGTGCGCTTGGCGTGTCATTTATGGTTTGCTGATTTAAAAAGATCAGACTTACCTTATCAGACGGTCTTCAGTGTAAACAAACAGACAGAATGCCGATAACTCAAGAGCAATGCCAGTCTCTTTTCCTATTGAATCACAAACGCTCCCACCCTGCCTCTCTCTCTCTCTCCCTCTCTCTATCTGGTGGCATGTGCCACTGACACATGATTGTTATTGTGGTTTCACATTAGCACCCTGATTAGTAATGCCTCTATTCTACAAACAGAAAAACACCACTGCAGCAAACCGAATCACTACAAACGTTACTGTATTTCAAAGAGAAACTGGAAGAATGATCATTTTATGATTTATTCTGGCCTAAAACTCTTCACATACCTCAAGTCCATGTTAGTTTGAATATGCTTCTCATGTAGCGTTACACTCAACCCTGCAATGCAATTGTTAGAGAAAACCGTTTATTAATCAGATGTTTTAACAAGACCACCTAAGTACAAAGAGATCTGTTTTTAAACAGCTGTCTGAACTGTGGGGGTCAGCTGCCCTTTTACTGATGCCGTTTCTTAAGTAGCTCACCTCCTGTCTATCTGAAGGAATGGCTGCTTTAAGACACCAGATGGATGAAAGCTTCGATGGCTACCTCTCTGCTGTGATCTTGGCAGGCCACCAACGTTGGATTACGTCTCACTCTGAGACAGAGGCAGTTGTTGGTCCTTGTTCTCCATCTGGGTTAGAAATGATGCTTTTTTTCTGTTAAACCCACCAGGCAACACAAGATAACTAGATGTGCTAACACCTAAAAGAAAGCACTCTTTTATAAACATACTAAGAAAATGCAGGCTTCTAGTCTGCAAGGGCACAAAAATGTACAGGATCAATGCTATCTAAACAGGCTGCTAAAAACAGGAATTTTAACTTCAAAACAAGTTATAACATTGAATGCATATTCATATTGTAAACATACAAATAAAATACCTCAGATCAGTGATAACGAATAAAAAATGAAAATATGCATATGAATTCAGTATGGCATTCCATATCATTATTGTACATGGATAGTAAAGTGGCATATAGTGGTCACAATTCAAAAAAACACCAAACAATGTGAAAAAAACAAAAAAACAAAAAAAGTGTCACATTGATCCCTAACAAGAAAACAAACTTAAATACAATAGAAAAGCTTTATTGAAAATTCGACATTATATGACTGTACAAAAATAGCAAAATGATAAACTACTGTATAACCAAATCTGAGATTAGATGCATTAAAAAAACAGCATTAAAAAATTAGCACACACAGGGGTACTTCATACAAGTTCTTGCATTTGTAAATGTGTTGTAAATGTGCATAAAAAATTTAAAATACAACATTACATAATCATTCACTTGCAGAAACTGCATGATGCCTCCGACTACAGACACAATAATAGAATTTCAGTCCATACAAAGATCACTTCTTTATGTTACATTAACATAATTAAAAATCAATACCTGAAAACTTGAAAGGCTCTATTGTTCATAGTTTTTTCCAAGACACAAATAAGCACTTATTAAAGTCTATTAAAATACAGAGCTAGACATATTTGCACAGTAAAAACAACTGCTGATGCTGAGCATCACAGCAGTCATATTTTTTGAGTACTTGCTGTTAAAAATGTTCATGGGCGGAACCAAACCATAAAAAGTTCATCAGTTGTTTCAAATCTGCTATTTTATATTTATAAACGAGCCTGCATTACAGTGAAATAATCTGAACTGTTTGTGGCTATACAATTTTTACCATTAAAATATCCCCTAAAAATAACATGACATCAAGACATCTGAATATAAACAAAAATTCCTCTTAGCGTTCAAACCAAAACACAAACAAAAGTGACATGAAAGGGTAGAGGAAACACACACAGCTGCATTACTGAGACACACACGCACATCATTTCCACCTGAGCATCACACCACCAGATTCTCTCTGCTCACAGCTCCATTCTAGACAGGGAAAACACAGCAGAACTTTGTATTAGTATAAAAATATAACATGACAGAATATTAAAGAATTGTATCTTCTTCTGCTGGGCTTAACTTATCACTGACAAAGAAAAAAGTCAGAATTTGAAATGGAAATATTTTTAGAATGTTTTTATAGCTAAAGATGGAAGCTTGTTTTGATCATGGTACTGTAGCTAGTCCAAAACCTACTATGACCTCCTTAAGCTAGCATGACCCATTTTTTTTCCCAGCAGGGCCCTTGACCCCTGACTTGCTGAACTCCGTACCTAGGCACATACTATAAAATAGCTAACTAAGTAACTGACTAACTAAACACAGTTTTGTGGCTGGTTCTTTCCCTTCAACTGTGAATATCCCTTGTTTCGTTTTGCATACTTGTTTCTCTATACTATCACTGTTCCACCCTGATTTTTGAATATTTTAATATTCTGCACCATATTTTTACTCATATTTATTAATGTATACACAATTATATATATATATATTGTTAACATTTAGATTACTTCACATTTTCATGAAACACATTACGTACTGTCCCATGAAAAAACAATGATCAACTGCACTATACTGTAATTTAATTTTGTAATTTAATTTAATTAAATTTCAACTCAACCAGGTAACAATTAAACAGTTTATTGTTTTAGTATTGTTTATATACCATTCAGTGTTATTATAGTTAACTACAACTGGAAAAAACAACAACATTTGTTACTTGAATAAAATAAGCGTTAACACACACAAAAAAAAAAAATACTTAAATGAATAATATTCAAATTAAAATAGAAAATATACACAAATGATTCAAAATATTAATAAAAACTATTAAAAATATTAATAATTGTCTCAATCTCAATAATACAAAAACAACCCTGATACTATTATAATATTTATTATGAATGGTTTTATTTTTATAATTTTAATTTTTATGTTAATTTTGACTGAAGTTTTGGTAATTTTGTTATGTGCTTTTGTCATTTTAATTAGTTGTTTTCAATTTGGCTTTAATTCATCTATATTTCAGTTTTAGTAATAAAGTACTCAGTTTCAGTACTTTTAGGCATAATTTTCTAACTTTTGCTTAAAGTTTAGTTTTTTCCATCTAATATTTATATTTAATCGATTTTCAAGTTTAGTTTTAGTTAACATTAACAACGCTGAAAGAAGCTTGTTTATCTGGTGCTAAAGACCACCTTGACAAACCAATAAGTTTTAAAGGGTTAGTTCACCAAAAAATGAAAATTCTGTCATTAATTACTCACCCTCATGTCGTTCCAAATCTGCAAGACCTTCATTCATCTTCAGAACACAAATTAAGATATTTTTGACGAAATCTGAGAGCTTTCTGACCCTCATGCATTCGGTACTGACACGGAAGAGAAGAAATTGTTGAATAAAGTTGTTATTTTTGTTTTCTCTGCGCACAAAAAGTAGCTTCATAACATTACTGTTGAGCGACTGATGTCACATGGGCTATTTTAACGATGTCCTTACTACTGGGCCTTGAACATGTCAGTTACATTGCTGAATATGCAGGGTCAGAAAACTCTTGGATTTCATCAAAAATATCTTAATTTGTTTTCCAAAGATGAACGAAGGTCTTATGGGTGTGGAACAACATGAGGGTGAGTTATTAATTACAAAATTTTAATTTTTGGGTGAACTATCCCTTTAACAAGCACTTTTGAATCTGGCTCTTTTTTTTTTTTTTTACCTTTTTTAAGTTACTCTTCTTGGATGATGCCAAACTGTCACTGTCCTCAGTGTAGGGAGGAGGAGGAGGTGGGAAGTTGCTATGGTTTCCATGGCGATTATGGTTTCCAGAGGGCGGGGCGAGCGGCAGAGGTGGCGGTCCGCCATATGGCCCCCTGTAACGGTCAGAACGGTCGCTCTCGCTGTCGAGTCGCTCGCGGCTGCGGCCTCTCTGCTGCTCGCCAAGCTTCTTCTTTTCCATGGCTTCCCTGAGGAAGCTGTCATCGTATGCGTCTCGTCCTCCACGCCCACGATCGCGCTCCAGATCCGTAAGGTCATCACGACTACGGCTGCGCCGGCCCTGGAAACCGGCCCCACGGAAGGACTCTCCACGCCGAGGACGAGCATCAGGAGAGTAATCACGGCGCCGACGGTCATCGAAGACACGGTCGTATCCTCGTCCACTACTGCTCCACTCGTCATCCGAACTGGGCAGAGGAAAATCATGGGTTAAGAAGGAATTAAAGGGATAGTTCACCCAAAAATGAAAATTCTGTCATTAATTACTCACCCTCATGTCGTTCCAAACCTGTAAGAACTTTGTTCATCTTCGGAACACAAATTAAGATATTTTTGATGAAATACAAGAGCTTTCTGACCCTGCATAGACAGCAAGGGTACTACCACGGTCAACGCACAGAAAGGTAGTAAGGACATCGGTAAAAAAGTCCATGTGACATCAGTGGTTCAACCATAATTTTATGAAGCCACGAGAATACTTTTTGTGCGCAAAGACAACAAAAATAACTTTATTCAACAATTCTTCTTCTCCGCGTCACCCTAGCGCCATTTTGGAGAGTACCTTGACACATGCACATTCATTTTTTGAATAAAGACATCATTTTTGTTTTCTTTGCGCACAAAATGTATTCTCGTAGCTTCGTAAAATTAGTTGAACTACTGATGTCACATGGACTATTTTAATGATGTCATTGCTACGTTTCTGTGGCTTGATCGTGATAGTACCCTTGCTGTCTATGGAGGGTCAGAAAGCTCTCGGATTTCATCAAAAATATCTTAATTTGTGTTCCGAAGAGGAACGAAGGTCTTACCGGTTTGGAACAACATGACGGTGAGCAATTAATGACAGAATTTTCATTTTTGGGTGAACTATTCCTTTAATGCATTAATTTAGAAGGATTCAATACGATTCAGTCACTCACTCTCTTCTGCCACCTCTAGCTCCACCATCTCTACGTGCAGGTGGATAGTCATCTCTGTCTCTGTAATTGTGGCCGATATTGTCCAAGTTTTCCATGGAGCGTGCACGTCCTCTATAGTCGGGTCCCCGCCTGGGCTCGTCCCGTCGGACGTGCTGAGAGACGCTGCTGATGGTGCTCATGTTTTCGTCCACATCATCGTACACCGTGGTAAGATGAGGCGGTCTGGCCCAACCACGATTTCGAGAGTCTGGACCATCGTGAAGTGAGCTCACCTCGCTCATACCATCCACTGGAGGATAGATGGGAAAAACAGAATAAGACTAAAAGAGTAAAAAGGTTTTAATAAACTAAACACCTACAAATAATCCCCCAACCTTGGAAAAACAGAGAATCTACAGGAAACAAAGTTTAAACTGAGTTTGTTTCCTTTAGATTGCCTGTGGACTTTCACACCCACATGTAGGACATGTTTGTAAATCCCTAATCCTGTCAAAACTGGTTGATTTAAATGGTTTTCATGAAAGATCTTGATCTAGGAACATGTACTACGTAAGTCATGTTAAGCACCACTTTGTTATAACCCAACCCTCAAAGTGAAAGACAGTGCCCATCTCCAGAACTCACGACGACTGTATTTGCCTGGAGCGTTCATTGGGCGACTGGGGTCAAGGTTGGCCAGTTCTCGCTCCATGTAGTAAAGCACCCGAGTTGGGTTTCCATCTTGGTCGGCCTGAACACGGTAACCGCTACGATCTGAAAAACATATCAACATTAGATGTCAAACAGAAGGTTTTATAAGTATAAAGTCACTTAAAAATGTTATAGATGGATTAGTGTAGTGACATAGTGAAGATCTCTCGCTTACTTCCTCCACCATCGTGGTCTTGCAGGAGCGGCACTTGAGATCCTTGACCAACTGTAGCGGAACAAACAAATAATAAACCAATTATACTTAGTGAAGTTAAAAACAATTTTATTAAATTGCTGTTTTTAAGGCAAAAAGAGGCTGAGGCTACTTGAGCTGGCTCCGTCAAAGTCTCTGCCGTATCCATTGGACGGAGGACCAGCGGCGCCCACCGGCATAGGGAGCATGGGTATGCCCGGCGTAGCTCTGCCAACTCCATAAGCTGGCTGGCCGTACATGCTTGGGGCATAGAGAGTGGCTGCGTACTGACTGGGGACACCAGACTTTGCCATTTTTCCAGCCTCATACACTGCAAAGAAGGTAATTTAACATGTTAACTTAGCACAATTAATTATTAAAACAACAATGTCATTAAATTCATGTTAACACATGGAGGCTTTTCTTTGCAAACACACACACATGCAATTTTTTTTACAACTAATTTGAGAAATTCATCATCATATCATGTAATTAATTATTGTAGATTATATATTTTAACCAACTAAAAGTCCTAATAAAAACAATTCACACAAAGAGAAATTTTGCAACACTTTTCTGGAACACATTTTACCATGTTCAGAGCTATTATCGTTAGCTATAACTAAAACTACATATTGTTTTTGTTAAAGCTGAAATAAAATATAAATATTACATGAAACATAAACTAAACAAAAACGAAAAAGTTTATGGGGGCCCCCATAGCAAAGTCAGTGCACAGGGCCCAGAATTCCCAGCAACGCCCCTGACTGTGTATATTTATTATGTATACATAAATATACACACATGCGTCTATATTTAAGAAAAGAGTTATGTTTATATATTAAATATGTTTAATAGTGGTGTCAAAATTAGCGCGTTAACGCAGGCGATTCATTTTTTTCAGTTTAACGCGATAAAAATATTTAACGCAATTAACGCAGGGGCGGGGCTAGGGTTGGCCACCCCTCTCACAACTGTTGTTTCTGTCACTTTTTCTCTTGACAAGAAGTGCATTTATTCAGTCACAGAACGTCTTTATGACCACATCAAACAGGAGACGTTTCAGACGCTGGCTCCAGCTTCACTTCAGCGCCAGGCGCGAGTCAATCGAGCGTGGAAACGGTACTGTGCTCACAGCGTGTGCGGCGCCGGTGTCCTCAGGTGTCCTGACATTTTATCCTACCCGTCAGATTTTCCTACCAGGGCTTATTGCGCATGCGCACATCA
The DNA here is from genome assembly GCA_039654775.1 of Spinibarbus caldwelli. Classification (NCBI taxonomy): domain Eukaryota; kingdom Metazoa; phylum Chordata; class Actinopteri; order Cypriniformes; family Cyprinidae; genus Spinibarbus; species Spinibarbus caldwelli. The sequence goes on along the minus strand of CM077253.1, from coordinate 8,014,816 downwards.
ATATTGCATCCTTTTTCTCACGCTGAACAACAATATTTAATGTATCTGCATTACTGTATAGGTAAGGTTAGGGTTGGGGTAGGTGTAGATGTTAATAAAACACAATCTAATAGGTAGAAAAAATTATTTATTGTTGGTTTCCGGTAGCTGTATCCCTTCTAGCCACAACCGCGAATATAACACATAATTACTGCATTTGCATTACTGTAAGGGTAGGTTTAGGGTTGTGGTAGGTGTAGACATTAATAAATCATAATTTGACAGGCAGCATTTTTCGTTGTCGAATTGTACTACCTACTGTTTTAATGGGAGGTAGCAAAATCTGACAGGGTAGCACAAATCGACAGAACACCGGCGTGTGCTGTAGCCTGTGTCATTTCATATCAAAGCGCGAAATAAACTACGTGCATGCAATGTCGTGGTCAGTTAGTCATGAAGTTACCAAAAAGGCGATTAAAGCTACCTTAAAACTGTGCGTACATGTAATATGTTATATGAGTCACATTTAAAAACATGTCTCTGAAATGGTTTTCAAAACTATCCTGGAGCAGCCCAGCACTGTCTCCCTCATCTAACACACCCGATTCAACTTGTCAGCTCATTAATAGAGACTTTAAGACCTGAAGTGGATCAGAAAAGGTAAAAAGAGTTGAGAGAAAATATGATGCGTGTCAGATCCGCGTCATATTCAGCAGCGACAGCTCTTAAAGAAATAACAGCCAAAATAACCTAATAACCAGCTGCTGTGATGTCTATTAATCAAAGGACAAAGAAAAAAAAAAATAGGAAAGAAATAATTTTTATAGCTTTAAGGATTCATCTATATTTAATTTAGAATTTAGTGTTTGATAACTTCAACTTCAATTTCTGTATATTTCTGCTGAAGGGCACAGGTAAATATGACATTTATTATAATGGGTTTATGTGAAGATTGTTTTAAGTTCACTTAAATTAGAAGTTATTTTTTTTTAAGTCTAATAAATGTTAAAATTGATAGCTCTCAATACTGTATACTCTATATACTGTAATGTTGAATGGCTATAGTCAATGTAAATCAGTATTGGCATCATTGATACTGGCCTTCAGACCTGGCCTTTAAAAATACATTGTCTTTATGTTGTTTGCACATTAATTTGAAGATTGAATGTGGAATTATTGCAATACAAAAGTAGATTTAGAAACTTTAATGTTAGATGGGATTAATCGCGATTAATTTCAGAAAAATGTGCGATTAATTAGTTAATTTTTTTAATCGATTGACAGCACTAATATTTAAATATAATATAAGTTATATAAATATAAATATATACATGTAAATACATGTAAATATTTGCAAAATATATACTTTATGTGTTAGTATTTATATATACAAAATAAATATACACAATACACAAACATATTATGTAAACAAAAACTTTTATTTTGGATGCAATTAATCATGATTAATCATTTGGCAGCACTAAAGTAAATAAATTAAACCTAAAAAGTAATCATAATAGTAAGAAAAAAACTAATAAAAATGACAAAAGCAAATTAAAAAAATTAAACTAAGCTAATTAAAAATGTAACAAATTAAAAAGGCAAATTAAAAAATATATGTTAAATCAAAATATTAATAAAAAATATAAAAGAATATAAATAATATGAAAATTACACTGACCACTTCATCAGTTTTTACTGCCTTTTCGTTCAGCTTGAGTTAGTTTCATCCTCCTAAACAGGGCATTGCTGGCTAAAGGGAAATTGGAAGTGAAGGCGATGTGGACTCACGTGCACGGGGACAGCAGCAGCGCTCCGGGCAGCAGGGGCAGCTGACGTAACAGCAGCAGGTGTGAGGGCAACACTGACACCAGCAGATACCAATCAGGAGCAACAGCAGCAGGAAGCCCAGGACCACCAACACCACCAACAACCAATCTGGAGAAGGAGAAGAGGGGAAAAATAAAAAATAAAAAATTAACAATTGGGGGAAAGAGACAAAACTCTTTCATCAGATACTAAACAGAAGAATGAGGGCATTAAACAGAAAAGACTAAAAATAAAAACGTGTAAATGCAATACTGGCTTTATTTCTGTTTCATGAGATTTTATTTCCATTTCATCACTTATTTTGGTACTTTTCCCCCCTCCCTAATGCTTAGTAAAAATGTCATGAGATGGGTGCATTCATCTTCTTGTGTGCACGTCTGTCAGTCCTGCCAGCAAAAAGAAAAAAAAAAAAGAAAAAAAAATGTATTTGACGCACATAAAGAAAAACCAGCCGGACAGGTTTGGCCTCACAATACTCTGCCAAGGCTTGATTCCAGCATGCACCACAACAACATCCTACATGCACAGACACAACATGACTCATGTGCAAACGCAGATCTCAGAAACTATTCCACAATCTGATGGAGAAAACAAACCATTAAAATCCAATATTTCTCTAGTTGAGATCATCATTTGTTCAGTTAGAATATCCATAAAATCTCAACCAAATTACAGGATTATGCAAATCTATGTAGGCAATAATATACAGTCAGCTGGCTAACTGTAAATTGCCCTACTTTTTTACATGACGGCTTAACAAATAAATAAATTAATGGATCTTTAATATTGTTTTGAGCTGAAATTGGTTTATTATGTGAGAAGAATGAGGTTGTGGAGTGATAACAGAGATATGAAACTGGATATGAAACTGTTGTCTCAGGCATTATGCAAATATATTTAACCACAGAATGCTGCCAATAAGAATCGAGAATTCAAATAAGACCCATACTAATTAGCAAATAACATCATTCAGAGTACACAACATAATTAATTTGACACAAATAAAAACAAGGTTGTAAGTGGCAGAAGTACAGATCGTGTAAAATCTCATTTTCAGTGTTTTATCAACTGGACACTCAAGGACACAATGACACAACACTCAGGGACACAACGACACAACACTGTTTGAACAGACTGTTCTTCCATCCCATCAAAACCTTGTTTACGCAGCAAAAAAACAAAAAACATGGCTTCTACTTTAAGATCTATAATTGTTGTTTTTTTAGTCTAAGTCTGTAATGAATAAGACCTGACTGTGGCTGGTGAAGGATTCACATATAGCTCCAAACTAAACCAGACCTCTAGAGAGAAGCATTTATTCTACCTTCCATGATCAGTAAATCAATGCCAGGCAGCAGGTCTGTAGTATTTGACTTTCTCTCTGTGAAAGAAAGACAAAGCCATAATTACTGAAAAAGGCCTTACGGCACTGGCCCAAGAAGAAAAAAACTGGCCTTTAAGTTAATAGAATTACTTTACTACTTCTCCTACTACTATAATTATTAATATTAGTTTTTATCAATAAATTATTGCTTTCTATGACATTAAAGAAATGGACTTGAATCCTTCACAAGCAAACAGTGATCTTCCAGGTAGAAAATTAATTTAAAAATGGTAATAATAAAAAATAATAATAATAATTGGTAACAATTTACTTATGTCTTTATGTATAATGCATTATGAAGGGTTATTAAAGGCCATAATGCATTATAATTATTCATTATGTGTGTTGTAATACATTATATCTTGTTGTAAATAATTATAACCAAATTTAAAATGCATAGTGTAACAATAAATTTATAAGTGTTATAATGCATTAACTGTAGTAACAATTATTCATAAGATTGTACAATGCATTATAAGGTGCATTACAAGGGATAATTAATGTATTATAACTATTTTTATAGTGCATTATACATAAAGGCTTTAAGTGTTACCAAATAATTAAATAATAAAATATCACAAATAAACAATAACTGTAAAAAATAAAAATAAATATTACTATATATAATACTAATAATATTATTATTACTAATAATAATAATAATAATAATAAAAAAAATAATAATAATAATAAATCACAGACAATTTCCAAGAGATCATCAAACACAGCCCTAATTCCTCACATAAGCAAAGATCCATCAAACACTACCAAATCTGAATGAGCAACCATGTGCTTATGTTTGTGACGAAACCACACATTGAAATATTTGGGAGTCTATCAGTGTGAGTTTGTTTGTGAGAAGGTAAACACTTACCAAGCACAATGAGCTCTGTATAACACTCGCCATTCCCTGAAAGGTCCTGGGCCGAGGCGACATTACAGACGTACACACCGCTGTCACCCCATGCGGTCTGAGCAAAGTTAAGGTCTGCATCTATATATTTAAAAAATATTTAGGTTTTAAAAAAACCTAGAAAAAATAGGTGACGTTTTAGAGGTGATCAAATCATATCATAAATGTACATATTTGAAATCTTTATGGCAGATAAAATGTAGCCAGGCTAAATCTACCACAGTCTAGGTGTGGTGTTGATGAAAATAAAAATCAAATAAATAAAAACATAATATAAAAATAACTTTCATTTATATTTATATATATGTATATGAATTTTATTTATTTATATATATATATATATATATGTATGTATATATATATATATATATATATATATATATAAATAAATAAAATGAATAAAAATAAATATTACATATTAAATTCAACTTACTATTTGTGATGGTGATCTGACGGCCCTGGTACTCATTCCCAAGTGTGACCGCCGTTTGTTTCGAAGTCACTATGCGAACGGTCCTGGCGCTGTCTGCACACTCAATGTTGGGGTTGTAGTTCGGGTTGGACTGAGCAATAGCATTGTCAGCACTGCTGGGGTTTAATGCAGCTTGGATCGGGTCTCTGCAGTAGGACTTGTATTTCCAGGTGATCAGTGGTGGGGTTGTAGCCGTGGTGGTGAAATCACAGCGCAACGTGACCGGCTGGAATAATATGACCACGTATCGTGGGTAAGGACAGATCACATTGATGGCTGTGGTGCAGCCTGTAGGAGAGAAAATACATTTGAATATAACAGCATCCACAAATAAATGAAACACAGGGAGATTTAAGACACTCCCATGAACCTAGACAGGAATTAAGAACACAGTGGAGATCAAATACCATCTAGACTGGACTAAAAGTCCTTTCAGGCAATAACAAAGACTCAAACCATGTCAAAAGACATTTAAAGTCTCTTAAGATTTTCTGTAAAAACATTTCTTAAACACAAGAGAACAGATTACAATAAACTAGGGCAACCACATGAAAATGTGTGATTGTGTCAGTGAAGATGTCAATTTTATCTTTAGTCTGTTTAAATAATAAACTGACTTGTCTTAGGCTTAGACCTTTTGAAAGTGTTTTGAATGCTCAGGAAGCAAGTGGTCCACTTGAAAAAGATCTTTCAATCATGTAAATCACTAGTTTTTCACCAGTGAGTCATGATAATAGCTGTGTTTAAATCACATCATTAAATCATTCTAGCTGTCAAAGTCAGGAGATAGGCTGTATTTATTTGCCCTAAGACACTAAAATTGCAATAAATGTTCAAAGCAATGTTCAATGTAACATCTTCAGTAATATTTTTAACTGAATACACATTAAAAGTATAAACAACAATGTTTAAATCTGAAAAGCAGTGGTGTATAAAAGTACCTGAAAGCCATACTCAAGTAAAAGATATCTTACCAAAAAATGACTTTGGTAAAAGTTGAAGTCACCGTTTAGAATGTTACTTGAGTAAAAGTCTTAAAGTATGTGATATTTATTGTACTTAAGTATGAAAAGTATTTTAAACATACTTAAATACTGAAAGTAAAAGTACAAGTAAATGCAAAATGAAAAAAAGCGAATAAATATATATAAAAAAAAATATTCATACAGCTTGAGCAGCAAGATTGTGTTCAGTTTTAACTCTTTCTTCCATTTTGTATTTTGGGTAAGAATAAGAAGCACTTCATCCGGTACTTAGTGTCTTTTATCCCAACATAAGAAAACATTTCTGGAATCTGCATCTCATTGTTTTAATCATACGCTAGATTTAATTATATCGCATGGAATTGATCTTACTGACATAGATATCATACCTCAAAGTGATGATGTTACTGACCATTTCCTAGTATCGTGCATGCTGAGTATTACTGATATTAACTATATGGCTCCGCTTTATCGTCCAGGAAGAACTATTGTTCCAACCACTAAAGATAGATTCAGAAATAACCTGCCTGATTTATCTCAACTGCTCTGTGTACCCATAAATACACATGAACTAGATGAAATGACTAGCAACATGGGCACTATCTTCTCTAATACATTAGAAGCTGTTGCGCCCATCAAATTGAAAAAGGTTAGAGAAACACGTACATGGTACAACAGTAATACCCATTCTCTCAAGAAAGAAACTCGTAAAATTGAGCGCAAATGGAGAAAAACTAACTTGGAAGTTTTTAGAATTGCGTGGAAAAACAGTATGTCCAACTATAGACAGGCTTTAAAAGCTGCCAGGGCAGAGCATATCCGAAAACTCATAGAAAATAACAAAAACAATCCAAGGTTTTTATTTAGCACAGTGGCTAGATTAACAAATAAACAGATGCCACCCGATCTAAATATTCCCTCACAATTTAATAGTAATGACTTTATGAATTTCTTCACTGATAAGATAGATAACATCAGAAATACAATAACAAATGTGGATTCTGCAGCGTCTAGTACTTCAGCTCCATTCATCGCACCCAAAGAAAAACTGCAGTGCTTTACAACTATAGGACAGCAAGAGCTAAACAAACTTATCACTGCATCTAAACCAACAACATGCCTATTAGATCCTGTACCCACTAAATTACTGAAAGAGTTGTTACCTGTAGTAGAAGAACCACTTCTCAATATTATTAACTCATCGATATCTTTAGGTCACGTCCCAAAATCATTCAAGCTGGCGGTTATTAAGCCTCTTATTAAAAAACCACAACTAGATCCTAATGAACTAGCAAATTACAGACCCATTCCTAATCTTCCGTTTATGTCTAAAATTTTAGAAAAAGTTGTGTCTGCTCAGTTGTGCTCTTTTTTGCAAAAAAATGATCTCTATGAAGAATTTCAGTCAGGTTTCAGGACCCACCATAGCACAGAAACCGCACTTGTTAAAATTACAAATGACTTGCTTCTTGCGTCAGACCAAGGCTGCATCTCATTGCTAGTTTTACTTGATCTTAGTGCTGCGTTCGACACTATAGATCATGAAATACTCATAGATCGATTACAAAACTATACGGGTATTCAAGGGCAGGCTTTAAGATGGTTTAGATCCTACCTCTCTGATCGCCACCACTTTGTTTATTTAAACAGGGAGTCATCTCAATTATCACCAGTAAAGTATGGAGTACCACAAGGATCTGTCCTAGGTCCTCTGCTATTTTCAATATACATGTTGCCCCTTGGTAATATTATTAGAAAATACGGGATTAGTTTCCATTGTTATGCTGATGATACTCAACTATATCTCTCAACAAGACCAGATGAAACTTCTAAATTATCTAAGCTAACAGAGTGTGTTAAAAATGTAAAAGATTGGATGACCAATAATTTTCTCCTATTAAATTCAGATAAGACAGAGATATTACTTATTGGACCAAAAAACAGTACACAGAATCTCTTGGATTATAATTTGCAACTAGACGGATGTAATGTTACTTCCTCTACAGTCAAAAATCTGGGTGTTATATTAGACAGTGACTTGTCTTTTGAAAATCATATTTCCCATGTTACAAAAACAGCATTCTTCCATCTTAGAAACCTTGCCAAGCTACGAAACATGTTACCTGTTTCTAATGCAGAAAAGCTAGTTCATGCATTAATGACCTCTAGACTGGACTATTGTAATGCACTGCTAGCTGGTTGTCCTGCATCTTCAATAAACAAGCTACAGGTAGTCCAAAATGCAGCAGCTAGAGTCCTTACCAGGTCAAGAAAATATGATCATATTACTCCAATTTTACAGTCTCTGCACTGGCTACCTATTAAGTTCTGCATCAGTTACAAAATATTATTACCTACCTATAAGACCCTTAATGGTTTAGCTCCTGCATATCTAACTAGTCTTCTACCACGCTACAATCCATCACGCTCCCTAAGGTCGCAAAACTCTGGACTTTTGGTAGTACCTAGGATAACAAAGTCAACTAAAGGAGGTAGAGCCTTTTCACATTTGGCTCCCAAACTCTGGAATAGCCTTCCTGATAACGTTTGGGGTTCAGACATACTCTCTCTGTTTAAATCTAGATTAAAGACACATATCTTTAGCCAAGCATTCACATAATGCATCTCATAATCTTGTACTGCAGTTATATCTGATCAAACACACATTATTGTTCTTTAGCTTCGATTGAACAAATCATTTTTGCTTGGTTGGAACAGCAGCTACGCTAATTATGTCTCTATTTGTTTCTCTGTTTCTGCCACGGGATTAACATCCCGTGGTAACTAGGATTTACACAAGCTTCAGTCTGGATCCAGAACACCTGAGAACAGATGATACCAACCCCTCAGAGGACCTCAGATGATGCCAACCCTCAGACAACATACAGAACTACCAAATTTCGCCATAAGTTAAATATATTAAGTTTCTACAATATATAAATATATTGTAGAAACTTAATTTCCTGTAAAGCTGCTTTGCAACGATTTGTATTGTGAAAAGCGCTATACAAATAAACTTGAATTGAATTGAATTGAAATAGCATTTAGATGTATTTACACAATCTATTTATCTCAGAGGGGACATGGATGCATTTAAACTGCAGTCACAGATGCATAAATAGGCCTGTTGTTTTGTTTTTAACATAAAACCTTGAATACTGATATTTGAAATAATTTAAAACATGAAAAAAAATAGTCGAAATGTGAAATTTAAACCGCCAGTAGGTGACAGCAAGTGACTGTTAATGAGTGAGTCATTGAGATTCAACCGATTCATTCAAACGACTGATTCATTTAAAAACAAAGCATTTGACTGTGTTAATGAGTGAATCACTGAATCATTTATTCAACAGATTTGTTCAGAAAGCTGATTCATTCAATAAGTAAACACTGTCCATTGCTCAGAGACGCAAAACAGTGCTGTGATCTTTGTTTGGAACTATATTCATTGGTAAAATTGAGCAAAAACAAGCAATATTATGTCTAAAATGTAAGTCACTTATTGCTTTACTGAACTTGTATAAGATGATTATTAAATTACTTCGTTACAATACACCACTTTTGGAAGGAACATATTGGTATTTTTTATAACTGATGCCTTCCTAAAAACACTTTAAATATATTATATAGTCATTATATAACAGGAAGTGCTACACTATGCAAACAAAAAGTAACATTTCATGCCTGATTAATATGAATATTCCTGTTGTTAGACCTGATAGGTCTAAAATAAAGGAAAACCCCTAACATACAGGCCAAAGAACAATAGTCTTTCACAGAAGCTACAATTAAGCCGTCTTTTCAAGCAAAACTGTTTGATAATACCTTGAAAACGGATACAATGACAGATGAGGGCCTCTACAAGCCATTCACTCCATAAACACTCCAACAGGCCATTTTGAGCATAGTTTGGGAATACTAAGGAAAGGTATAGAAACTTTTCACACAGGTGACACCACATTATGACATCAGGTTGTAAGTTAGTGTTAGTTTTAAAGAGTTTATCAGAGGATGTGACTCATACTGTATGTCTAACCGAAACCATTTCTGTGTGAATATGACATGATCACCTCCCACACAATCCATATTACTTGTTCCCAACAACAAACACCAAACGCACTTAAGCAAATCCGAATAAAACAAAGTGGAACCACTGCACAACGTGTGAATACCTGAGGTAGGCCTGTATATCAAAATGGATGTGTTATTTTGTACATATCTGATATTTAGATGTTGAATTCCATTAGTTACATTAAAACTTATGAACTATTAATTATGCATAAACAATGATTATTATAGCCTTTGGCCACTCATTTTAGTACATTATGAAACAAATCCTATATCTACTGATAGGTCCATAGCCTTCATATGGACTGTAATAAAATAAAATCTGATAATCGATTGATATTTTTCTGTACACATACAATAACTGACGAAGAAGTGAAACAGTAAAGTATTAGCACCCTACCTGTGAACAAGAGGAGGGTAAAGATTATACCCTGCGACATATTTTCTCAAAATCCTTTAAAACATATGAGCTTTAAAAAGTTTAATTTCCTCAAAGGTATGTAAGGAAAGTCCGAGTAAGTGCAGCAGTGTTTTCTCAGGCAGGTGTGTCCTCCATTTCCTTCTGCAGTGAGGTGTGAAACCTGAAACTCAGGTGAGGTCGGTGTGGCACCTGCAAGCAAAATGCGCGTAAAATCACAGGGGTCCCAAAGAGAACAATACTTTGCGTGCTTAAAAATATGCACACTTATACATTTCTTTTACTTCTTTAACAATAATATACGACATTGTAGAAGAGTTTTCTGTGACTGCACATCCGGTTTGACGAGATTAACCCAAAACATTTAATAGTACAACGCCCTACAATCCACCTTTGGTGAGAGACATGGTTTGGTCCACTGCCAATCTCTGAAGACCGGGTTTATGTTCACCAAGCGCATACGTGTTGGTTTTAACCTAGAACTGCATTGATGCTTCCCAAGTCTTTCCCGAGTAACCTAGTTAGATTCTCAAATCTAATTTAACAATTTCTCGGTTAACTACTAACGTTATTTTGTTCGTAAAACACTGAAGAGCTCATTCGCCATGTGTCCAAAACGTTGATCCTCTTCAGTTTCATGATAATATCACGTTATCATTTATAGGTTTACAGGGGAACACTGACATTGATGTTTTTTTGTACATTTATATTTTTTTTATTTTAATTTTACAGACAGAAGTTCAACAATATCTAAAAACAATTTTATATTTGAAAAATAAGAAAGCTGTAAAATGTCTTATTTGTGCTATTTGTAAACATCTTATTTCATTTGATTTTATATTATTATTATCATCATCATCATTATTATAATTATTATGTGTTTTTGTTTATCCTACTGAACCCCTTGGATGTATTTATAATTATATATATATATATATATATATATATATATATATATATATATATATATATATATATATATATATAATTTCTGTATTGAAAATTTAAAAGTTATCTTCAAAAAAATAAATAAATAAATAAAATAAAATAAAATAATATATATTGTAACTGACTTTCAAAAAAAAAAAAAAAAAAAAAAAATATATATATATATATATATATATATATATATATATATATATTTTTTTTTTTTTTTTTTTTTGAAAGTCAGTTACAATATATATTATTTTATTTTATTTTATTTATTTATTTATTTTTTTGAAAGTCAGTTACAATATAGGCAGATAACTTTTAAATTTTCAATACAGAAATGTTACATGTAAAGTACAACTATAAGAAACCATTGTTTTGGCCTACATTTATAGAAATGATGGATTTTAAAATGATAAATTTCCTCTGTTCAGTGTGTGTGTGTGTGTGTGTGTGTGTGTGTGTGTATTATGTCACTTTTTTGATGGTTTGTCTAATGCCAACTATCTTCAAACATCAGCAAATCAATTTGAGAAGTGTTAACCACATGTCTAGTTGGTGGTTGAACGCTTTTTTTCTCTCATTTTGATTGCACAAACAACTCATGAGTCATATAATAGTTTTTTCTTTGTATTGAAAAAAAAACATATCTGTGCTGTTTCTTTCTGCCTGTCCAACCAAAATTTTCCGTCCATATTTGATGAAAGCTATCAATCATTATGCTTGTACGTAGATTAAGTAAACAGATACATATTTCACATCAGTGTTTCTCTTACAGACACGCCTGCCCACACAATGGATAGCGATCTCCTTAGTGATTGTTGGTTTTGGTATATTAATTATTTTACTTTTAAGATGCAATGTTTTAACTTTTAGCTCTAATCATGAGCATATCTAGCGCATCGCGCATACCAACAATAGTTTTAGACTAAATAAAGAAAATTACACCCAGAGCAAAACATTGCACTTTAACAGCACACGGCCTTGAGACTTGATCTGCAACTATAAACAGTTGGGCGGGGCTTAGTTGCAAATCCCGCCTTAATCCAATATGATTGGCTTGTAACAGTGTCGAATGAAGCGATCGCCCAATCACACAACGTCCAATGTAGCGTCATCCTGTCACTTAGTAATACAGGAGGCGGGGCTTCTCAGAATACAAGGGTTTGGGAAAAGAACAGCCACGTTAGGGCGACGCTATAGCGACTGTACTTTTATACAAACAGAAGGCAGGACCCTTCAGAAGAAGGTAAAAATACATTGATTCCTATCCACTATATTTTCACATCGAACCTTAAAATAAGAGTCATTTCGTATGGTGCTTGACATGTTTTAGGCCCATTTGCTCTTACATCACCATCCATGTTCGTAGCGTGCGTGTTAATAATGCTCTTTAAATGCATCGATCTAAATGCGTTAACATGAAGCCAACTAAGTGCATTTTAATTTTGCATTGCTATACAGCATCAATATTAGCGCTCAATCAAGAACACGAGATCGTCGGCCGTACACTGTGTTCTCATATGAGCTGTTATCATTTGCATGCGTATCTGTTTACCATTAAACATTAAGCAGGTTTTACTGATTGAAGGATACTGAAAATATATTGTTTAGTTGTTGAGAGCCAGAATATGTTGATTGCATAATGAGACATTAGCATAATTTATATTTTTATAGACAGAATGACATTATTAAATATCCTGCAGTTTCATACTTTGTCACGTGGAAGATTTATGCTTAAGTTGACCAAAGCATAAATATCTACATTTGAGTGATCTTTTATGAATTGCACTGTAATGCACTAAATTTCATCCATGATTTCTTTCTTTGAAGGGAGGCCCAACCATGGGGAAGTCTCTGTTTTCCTTGCCGAAGCAAAAAGAGGACCAGGAGAACCTGACTGAAAACACAGAGTCTCACACTGAGGACAATAAACCTGATGTGTCACAGTTTCCATATGTTGAATTCACAGGCAGAGACAGCATCACCTGTCCTACTTGTCAAGGGACAGGGAGGACACCTAGAGGTGAGAACAGATCTATCCATCCATCCATTTACCCACCTATTACTTACTTTATACTACACAATGTCATATGAACGCTGCAACGAAATGTTTAACATTACTAAATTATTCTTTAACTTAGTGGCATCAATAAAGAGCTTGAATAAATCATTATTTGGGCTTGCAAAAGCGTACTTATGTGAACTTCCTATTCTGGACATTCTCACAGACCAAGAAAACCAGCTAGTTGCTTTGATACCATACAGTGACCAGAGGCTGAAGCCAAGACGAACGTAAGTTACTTTCAGCATTAGATATATACTATATATTTTATAACTAACTGTATATTCTTGTACTATTACAGGACATTGTACGTGTCTTTATCAGTCGTTCTGTGCCTGCTACTTTCGGGTTTGGCTGTGTTCTTCCTGTTCCCTCGGACTATTGACGTCTCTTATGTTGGAGTGAAGTCAGCCTATGTCACATACAATCGAGACCAGAGGATAATCTATATAAATATCACGGTAATATCTATAGCAAACCCTTTTAATTCGTTTTCAGACTTGTTAACCAAATATTACCCATTTGATTTGCGATTCTATTCTTTGTGTACATGATAGTGAGATCAGATGGGACTTTTGGCAAAGTCAGGGTTTTTTGTTATTTTTGTTGCCATGTTTTATTTAACTGAGTATTTTTGTCTTTCTCAGAATACCCTGAACATCACCAACAATAATTACTACCCAGTACACGTGGCCAACATCACAGCGCAGGTGCAATTCTACAAGACTGTGATTGGAAAGTCTGTCGTCAGTAATGTCACCAGTATCACCCCCCCTGGATATGCGTCAGGTACGTGTTAATTTATTCAAATAAATTTAGTAATAATAATTTTATATGAATAAATATATAAATAATTACATTTATAATTATAAATAATTTTCATATTATATATAAATTAAATATTTATAATATAATTTATGCAGTATTTTATATGTATTTAAAATTTTATATTTGGTGCTTATAGCTTTTATGTTTCATTTTTAATTTTGTATATATTATCTGCACAATATTAACTTTGTAGTAATTGTATAATTAAGAATTGAATATTATTAAAACATTAAAAGTAATGTTTTTTTCATTAAAAGTAATGTCTGCTAAAGTATGCTGCTCTAAAAACATAAAAATCGATAGTAAAAGTCTATAATACAACTGTACTAATATATATTCTTATCCATAATTTTAATAAAATGCCTTACTGTTTCTAAATTTGTATTCATGGTGAGGAAAATCGCATGGCAGTTTAAGTCACACTTTAAGATAACAAAAAGAATCCTCCCAATAAGGTTGTTTGATTTAGTCAATGTTTTATTTTTAGGTTGATTACACTGTTCCCACCATCATAGCAAATGAGATGAACTACATATTGTGAGTTACATTATAATAAAACTTTCATAAAGACATCTTACTCGTAGTGTTTTAGAATGTGTGTGGTGATGATTGTGTATCTGTTTTTACAGTGACTACTGTACCATGCAGTCAATTAAAGTGCATAACATTGTTGTCATGATGCAGTAAGTATTCTTTAATGGAAAATCTGATTCATTTTAAGAATTGCTTGTTGAAAGTTCATGTAAATGAATATACTGTAAAAAGACAGATTTGGTAGATAAATATTTAGAAAAATGTTATTGTATTCAGTGTTTTTCTGTTAAAAATAATGATAGATCTTTATTAGATGAAATAATAATTAACCCAAATATTATACTATATTATAAATTAATATAAATATTCTATAAGAGCGTTTCTATTTGATTGATACTATGTTCTCTTCTCTCCAGGATGACTGTAACTGTCATGTACTTTGGCCATGCTGAGCAGGTGTCTCAGGAGAAGTACCTGTACGTGGACTGTGGCTCAAACACCACGTCTTCACACGGACACATGAGTGTGATACAGTGATGCCCCTCTTTATGACCCACAATCCCTCACTTTCCCATGTGGTGAAGCAAAAACTTGTCCTGAGTGTTACAAATGGCAGAAGATGAAGTCTGTACTGTAGGGTGAACACATCAGGATTGATCAGCAAGTTGATGAATCAATTATTATTGATTCTTTAGCACAGCACTGAAGGTTTTGCTTGGATAGACAGAAGCACTGTAGTATATTTTGGGAGATGGGATGACAGCAGCAGAATATTTTACATAGACCTGCAGACACTCAAACCACTTTGTCTTTACTCCGTTATTTTTTTCTGCGTGTTGTGATGTTAAACAGCGTGCTGCGATTTCCATTAGGTCATGCTCATTTCCTAGTTATTTAGATATTTGCAGAGCAGGTACTCTTTAGATTTCTTTTGAGTATGGTGATCATGCCAGCTTTGAATTTTTATTTTTTTTTTGGCTTTTTGGATTTTTCCAACCTCTAAGACCTATAAATCCACAATTTCTGTTCAAAGGGAAATTTTAGAATGAAGGTTTAAACTAATTTTGAAAAAAAAAAAAAAAAAAAATGAAGTGCGCCGTTCTGAGGCCAATACAAAGTTGAACATAAATCAGGTGTCATAATAAAATATATATTATGAAACCTCAGCAGGAATACCATATTAATTAAGAAAAAAGGGAAAGGAAGGTTATTAATTTTGTATTATAAAACTGGTGTTGATGCAGATGATTGGTAACTTGATGTTTCTCATTCACTTTAACCCTTTTGCTTGTCTTGTTTTGTTGGAATGGCACTTTTACATCAAAACCTTTTAAATGGTGTTTTATTTAAATGTTATTTTAGGGAAAAGATTTATCAATAAATTAAATTTCTTTGATGAAATTTGTCTCCATATATATTTTTTCTCAAAACATTTTATGGGCATTTCAGCACACTGCCAAGATCACTTTTTTATTAAAAATCATTATAATATATTTGGTAACACTTTATTTTAAGGTGTCCTTATTACATGTTACGTGTACTTACTATTATAATAATAAATTATGCATAATTACATGCAAGTAACACTAAGCCAAACCCTAATCCTAACCGTATAGTAAGTACATGTAGTTAATTAATATTACTCAGTACTTAAATGTATAATTACACTGTAACAAGGACACCTTAAAATAAAGTGTTACCATATATATATATATATATATATATATATATATATATATATATATATATATTTATTTATTTATTTTTCCCTATCATATTACAGTATAGTGTAAACAAAGTCTATTTAATATGTGATTTGTGGATTAACCTGAAATAGCACATTATTGTTAGTCATTTTATTAGTAATATAGTCAAGTCTTTTATGTTTTAAGTTAAATTCTCTACAAAAATCATTTTGTAGAGAAAAGTGTGCTCGCTGCGATATTCCACAAGACGGCGCATACAAGAAATGGTTCTTCAATACAGGAATAGACAGTGAGGTAAAACACCGTCGGGAGACGAAATGTTCAAGCACATACGTGTATGCATTTGTGTTCTGTGCGTATGTGCCGTGTTTACATTTTCTTCTGAAGGAAAAAAACGATTCTGCACATCTGTTGATGTCATTAAGTTCCTACTCACTTCCTCTCATGTTCCAGAACAGCAGCTCCTTCTGGTTCCACTTTAATGGGCCTCTGAAACAAAGAGCATGTGATGTTGCCTTGATTTACCATGAGTGAACCACCAATTTCAGACAGATAGTGTTACAATATACCCTGTCCCTTACAGCACACTCTAGAAGTTTGACATTTATCATATGCTGGTGTCAGTCTTGCCAACAAATCATTTAACAATGACTAAAAACAACAAATAACCAAGCATCAAAAATCTACCTAAATTCATTTTTAGTGCATACACATAATTGAGAGAGGGAAATATGTTAGCTGTGGTCTGAAAACTTGGAGCTGGAATTTCATTGAGGAGGAGGAGGGAAATTCTCTAGACATCTGCAGAATCTATTTCCTCCATATCCTGGGATCAGCAAAGTGAATAAAATATATGAGAGGAGAATTCTTTTAAACAACATTAACATAGACATAGATAGACTTCATAAAAAACTGCAGATAGACACTAGCTGATACTAGAAATTATACTATACAGCAACATATATTTTAATGTTCTTTTTTCATGTTTTCGCTGTTATTGTTCTCTTTTCTACAGTTGCCCCAATATTTTGGCACACTTAAATGCTTATTTTAGATAAATGCTATAATTTTTTGAAAGAAATAGATTAATTTTATTCAACAAGGATGCATTAAACTGATCAAAAGTGACAATAAAGTGTATTATAAAAGATTTCAGTTTCAAATAAAAGCTGTTTTTTGAACTTCACAGATCAAAGAATCCTGAAAAAAAAAAATCAGCTTTGCAATCACAGGAATAAATTAGGCTAAATTTTAATTGAAAATATAGAAATAGAAAATGGTCATTTTAAATTGTAATAATATTTCACAATATTACTGTTTTTACTGTATTTTTGATTAAATACATGCAGCCTTGCAGAGCAAAAGAGACTTCTTTTAAAGACATTAAAAATGACTAAACATTTGAACGGTAATTTATATATATATATATATATATATATATATATATATATATATATATATATATATATATATATATATATTGATTTGTGGCATATTAAAAAAAGCTGAAAATTGTAATTTTATCATTTTAACAACCATATGTTTTGTAAATTATTTCAGTTTAAGAACATGTACACCATCTTTCTTTCATTTCAAATTTCATTTCAGTTTCTTTCATTTTTCTACAACTCACCAAACCTTCATCTGTAAATGGCACATATGCACATTCACAGTTCTGTCTATGGGCATTTTCTTTTCTGTAAATTTTTATTACTATTGTTATTGATAATTTATTGTCTATTTCTTTATTAGTAGTGTTTTTATTACCTTAATTATATGTATGTCTGCACTGTTTGTACTTTCTGTACTGGAAGTTCCTAACATCAAGACAAATTCCTTGTGTATGCAAACACAGGTGGCAATAAAGCTCTTTCTGATTTTGATTCTTTGAAATAATGCCACTTGGTGTCAGGATACCTTTTGGGACCACTTGTTGATGAAGTTTCAGACGTATCTCACAAATGGCTGCCATAAACCACAGACAACCACACACACTCGTCTAAACACACTCTCTGAGTTTGTCTGTCTCTCAATCCTGTTAGTACTTTTCCAGCTGTGGCTCCCTGCAGTACCATGTCTGTCCAGTAGATGATCACAGTGCAGTATGCTGTCCAAACATACATTGACCAGCACTCTCAGTCCTTCTGGATCCCTGTAAGAGTGTGGATATGAAAATGGCAGTGCTTTGCTGTACGTCCATGCAGCTCTTGCTGGTGGCACTGGCCGCTCTGGCTGGGATCTGTCTGGGAGGGTCCGACGGGCCCCGTGGAGTGGCTCTTCCTTTTGTCTTTGACCCCAAAGCGACGTGTGACCCACCTTGCAAACATGCCGGGATTTGCATCCGAAACAACAGCTGCTTCTGCTCAAGAGGATATGAGGGAGAAACCTGCCAATATGGTGAGGTTTCAAGATACTTGTTCTGCAATGAATTTGAGTGGAAAGTGTGTGTGTCAAACTTGTGTTTTATATATTGAATTGGCCAAAACTCACATGATTTGCATGTTTATTTCAGCAAACTGTTATCCAAAGTGTAAAAATGGTGGAGAGTGCCTTCGACCTGGAAAATGCAGATGCCCTTCAGGATTTGGAGGAAAATTCTGTCACAAAGGTAACTGCAAATTAATTTCCATTATGTGTTTAGAAGCTGTTTTCAAGTTGAACACTAAAAATAAATGAAAAAACAAGGTCAAAAATAAGAGAAAAATCATTCTAGAGTCCAGCAAAACAGCTTTTAACTTCATGTGGATGTGTTGTTTGTGTTTGTGAGTGGTTTGTGATGGTGGCTGTTGGAACGGTGGCGAGTGTATTGCTGTGAATGGAGAAGCAAAATGCATCTGTCCCTCCAGCTGGACTGGCTCCAGATGCCAAGATGGTATGTTGATCCCATATTGTGTTATTCACATTTCACAAATGCATAATGTCAGCTGTTGCACTGAGACAGGGGAAGAGGAACAATCTGAACAGGGGAAACACATAAAAAAATTCATTGGCCTCTCTTCACTATATGACAGTTGAAGAATATGTGATATCAATAAAGCATTTTTATGATATATAACTTCAATGATTGCAACTAAAACGTGGCAAATATTCATAATAAACAGAAGAATTATCATAAAATTAGTTCTGACAATATTGGTAATTCGGTGTTTCTGTTAAATAGACTTAAAAACTCAAAAACTCACTAATATAACAAAATGCCGAATGTTTTCATCTGCATTAACTTACATTTGTGGCTAGATTGCTTCTTTCGCGCTAATACCTGGTAGGCTGTTTGGCTCATGCATATTAATCACGTTATCTACGTTTGCCGAATTAAATCAAAACGCAGACTGTGACATGTAAGCGCTAGCCAAAAAAAATAATGTTTTCGTTAATTGAAAAAGTGTAAATAAAAGAAAATATTTAAAATATTTGGCGGGAAACATTAACTTAATAAACTTAAACATCAATTAAAAATGTTGCCTTTGCAACTAACTGATATAGAATACTAAAATTGCTAAAAATAAAACAACAATAAAAATAAATGAAAGCTCAATAGAAATATTAAATTTAGAAATAAAAGCTAATTCAAAATATTAATAAATACTATAAAAGTATATAAATGATAAGATCACAGTGCAAATGGATATATTTTTCCTCTTGCGTAACCTAATGTAGTCTATATGATGCAGTGATATTAAAGAATATTTTTGACTTGAATACAACCGGTGAATTTTTATATGTCTTGTTTAAGCATTTTTTATATATATAAAAAACCCTATATGATTGTGCATTTTCCAGTTATTTTTCATGAATTAGTCATCATTTACATGTACACAGATGTTAGTGTGGTATCTGGGTCACATGTTGATCAATTGTCTCTTGTTTCTGTAGCGATCTGTCCACAGGGATGCAGGAACGGGGGCAGCTGTGTGGCTCCTGGAATCTGCAGCTGTCCAGAAGGATGGATAGGTGGAGCCTGCCACACAGGTTCGTGACCACATACATTTATGAACAAGACTGTTCAAGTGGTTTAGAATTACATTTTTGTTGTAAAGTTACTTTATTTAAATGGTAAGTGTGTAAATCCATAAAAGTTTACTCAAATTTAAAAATGAAATCATATACCTCTCTCTCTGTCTGCAGCTGTGTGTAAAACGCCGTGTCTGAACGGGGGGAAGTGTGTGTCTCCTAACACCTGTCGCTGTCGAGCTCCGTTCTCAGGCCCACAGTGTGAAGAGAGGAAGAAGCTCTACTGATGTCAGAACAGTCTGACCTCTGACCTCAATGGACCCTCAAATTGGTGCTAAAGTTACATGTTTGTTTGTTGAACCCTAACTGAACATGTGAGGAGTTTGTTGTGTTTTCTACATTAACATTGTACATTTATGACATTATGACTTTTGTATTATTAAGTAGTGTGTTTAAGTTAACTGTTTAATTTCCTTTAGCGTACAGTACAAGTAAATAAATAATGTTTAAATCAAAATTGTATGTGTGTGTGTGTGTGCATGAACTTGATTATAAAAAAGCAGAAATGAGATTCATTCCCATTTTTGTTTTTGACCACTTCTTTATATTGGGAAATGACACTAAGATCCATTTTTATGACTTCAAATGTACTGAATTTTTGATGTCATATACTGTTATATTTCTACAAAAGCAATTAATATATAATTTTATAATATAACAGGAACATATTTATTAATATTATAAAATGTGCATACTGTAGTACATCAAAAAAAATGAATCAAATAAAAAATTAAAAAAGTCAATTTTAGAACTGTAAGAGATGCAAAAATATACCCACATACACATACAGTATAACACTCTAGTAATCTAATACAGGGTCTAATAAAAATATGTTATTTTTCTAACAGAAGTCTAATAAAAGTTTTCTTCACTTTTAGGGCACTAATGCTTACATGCACACCAAAACACTCACACACACCATTCATTTTTTACAGAGTGATAGAGTTGTCTTCAATTTCAGATCTTCATCACCTAGTCTGTAAATACAAAGATCACAATCAGTTCATCTTTATGACCATAAATGAAGTCAAAAATGTATTTACGAAGATAATTTTAAAGATGGCAATGCTTTTGAGAAATACTTACTTTGGTACCGCAGGAAGGTCCAGTGTAACCCTGACGACAGTGGCAGAAATTTGGAAACACACATCTCCCTCCATTGAGGCATGTTTGTTTACATATCGCTGTTAGGAAAATAAAATAAATGTATATATTTATATTTAAACTAATATTCTAATATTCTTCAAGCCAAAAATCAAACTATACCTTAAAGGGTTAGTTCACCCAAAAATAAAAAAATCACATGGACTATTTTAACAATGTCCTTACTGCCTTTCTGGGCCTTGAAAGTGTCAGTTACATTGTCTATGCAGGGTCAGAAAGCTCTCGGATTTCATCAAAAATATCTTAATTTGTGTTCTGAAGATAAACAGAGGTCTTACAAGTATGAAATGACATGAGTAATTAATGACAGAATTTTCATTTTTGGGTGAACTATTCCTTTAACAGTAAGAATATGATCAGTTTGACCTCAATACACTGACAACACATGAGAATTCATTAAGAGCATTTAGGATTGATCAGGACTTACGAGTTTGGCACTGCAGACCCTCCCATCCAGCTGGACAGTGACATGTGTTCGGCCCCACACACTCTCCACCATTTTTACATTTCTGTAAACATGCCGCTGAATATACACATACAGAAAACACTGCAGGTTATGTTGCAAGACAAGGCTTTGGTAAAGGATAAAATATATATATATATATTATTCAGCAAGTACACATTAACGACCAAAAGTGATGCTAATGACATTCATTATGTTATAAAAGATTTCTATTTCAAATAAATGCTGTTCTTTTGAACTTCCATAAAATAATCACAGTTGTGCTGCTTAATATTTAAAAAAAAACTGTTTTCGTTGTAATAATAAATGTTACTTGAGCACTAATTTTGCATATTAGATGCTGAAAATTCAGCTTTGCCATCACAGGAATAAATTACAATTTAAAATATACTGAAATAGAAAACAGTAATTTCAAATTGTAATACTATTTCACAATATTACAATTTTTTACTGTATTTTTGATCAAATAAATGCAGCCTTGGTGAGCATAAATTTTAATTTTGCTCTTACGGATGTTGCAAATCTCTCCTCTCCACCCAGATGGACAGGAACAGATGTTTGGACCGACACACTTTCCATTGTTCATGCACATGGGGTCACACACACCTAAAAGTATCGCATATACATTTCCAAACATATAATATGATAGAATGCATACTGGATGTAGAATCAAATCCCAAAAGCAGGAAAGAAGCAATCTAGATTCTTAAGAAAATGACTCCAGTGAACACTCACTTTTCTGGCATCTCTTCCCAGTGTATCCTTCAGGACAGGAGCACACGTTGTTTCTCATGCACTGGCCTCTGTTTTTACATGGTGGACTACACAGAGCTAGAAAAAAATGACACACAAATAAATAATAATCACATATTTAAGGCCATTAATTAATTGTACAGCATTATTTAAATGAAATAAAAACAGGTTGTACCTATCTGGCACTGTGAACCATAGAAGCCACTAGGACAAGCACAGATGTTTGGTTTGATACAAGTCCCTCCGTTTAAGCACAAAGGCTTACAGTCGGCTGAGAATTAAAACAACCAAGGAATTTATTATAATTATGTTTATTAAAGGGACAGTCCACACAAAAATTTGAATTCTGTCATCATTTGTTGTTCCAAATCTATATGACTTTCATTCTTTGGTAGAACACAAAAGAAGATATTCTGAAAAATGTTGGTAACCAAACAGTTTCAGTTCCCATTGACTTCCACTGTTTGGACAAAAATTGTAATAGAAGGCAATGGGAACTGAACTATGTGGTTACCAACATTCTTCAAAATATCTTCTTTTATGTTCCACCAAAGAAAGAAAGTCATACAGGTTTAGAACATCATTAGGGTGAATAAATGATGACAGAATTTTCATTTTGGGTGAGCCATCACTTTGAAAATGTATTTTTTACATACATTTGTGATCAAAATTTAAGAATGAAACAGTGCACCTGAGTTACACGTTGGTCCATACCAGCCGGGTTTACACTTACAGACATCAGGCGACACACACTCACCACCATTTTCACAATGTCTGTTACACACCACTGAAAACACACAAAGGCAATGGGACACAATCATTATGAACATATTTCTTTGTATTTCTAAATTTTGAAACGTCTGCTCACTAGTTTCACATCTTTGTCCCACGTAGCCGTAAGGGCAAGTGCAGTAATTTCTGGACAAACAGCGGCCACCATGTTGACAAGGCGGATCACAGCTGGCTGAGAGACAAGATGCATGAATTTATATAATATCCTCTGAAACCCTCAAAAAATGCATGTTAAGAAAATAGTTATATGAATTTGTAAAGGTCAGAGTGGAGTAAGATTCTACAGACAGAATTTACCTTCCTCACAGGTGGGTCTGTTGTACCCTGCAGGACATTCACACACATTGGGCTTCACACACTTCCCTTTGTTCTTGCAGTCCGGTCGGCACACAGCTGATGGAAGAAGACATAACTGTTGTCAGTTTGAAATGAGTCATAATAACAAATCATAATTAAAATGAGTAATCGAATCTTTAAATGTCTGTAAAGCTAAATGAACTGACCGATGTGGCAGTTGTATCCAGTGTATCCCTCTTTACAGGTACAAGTGTTGGGCTGTGAGCACTCCATATTCTGACCACAAGGGTAACGGCACACAGCAACACACACAAAGGCAATATTTAAATGATGTTAAAAACAATCCATTTGATAAATCCATTATATTAATAATATTTGAAGGTCAAGCTCACAAAAATACTTGTTCTAAAGTCAACAGAACAAAACGAATTTTTTTTTTTTTTTTGCATTGTGACTACTTTCATGCAAAGTTATGAATATTTTCCTTATTATTAATAAAACATGAATAAAATAATAAAAACATTAAATACATTTGAAATATAAAAATACATTGTAATCATCATGGTAGGCTGGATTTAATGTACTGAATTTAATTTTATTTATTTATTGACTTTATTATTGTTTTTTACGCTTCATAAGGCAGCTCACGTTTGCATGTAATTCCATTTCCTTTATAGCCGTGTGGACAGTTTCCACATCTGAAGGAGCCAGAGGAAGTGGCTTCACACTGTACTCCAGAGAAACACGGGGAGTCTGCACAGGTTCTGTTATCCTCAGCGTGTTCAGGGTTAAATTCTTCTTCATTCAGCTGCTCTCTACTTGAGCTGCCTTTTGCATTTGTGTTGATCTGGTCTAGGGTGTGTGTGCTGGTCTTCCTATCAGTAGATGAGGTCCACTTGTTCCTAGGAAGAAACCGATCAGCTCCAATAGGACGTTCAGCTGACTTCCTAGTGGACGAAGGTGTGGCCAAAGAGGAAGTGACATCAGAGAGCTTGTCACCTTCCCTTAATGATGTCTGCCCTGCAAGACACTAATGGTTAGAAGGTCGAGCCTGAAGATGAATCTACAAAAACACAAAAGCTATGTATGCTGGTTTCTCTGTTATAATGTTACTCATCATAACGTTCGTAAAAAGGAAGGCAACTGACTGTTTGTGGTCCTTAATGAGCATGTTTGTCCATTGCCGTTGAGCCCAGGAGGACACGGACCACATATGTAACCAGCAGATGTGTATGTGCTCTCAAAGCACTGGACTCCAGGATAACAGGGCCGACTGGCACACGGGTTCTGCCCTTCAGAGGGTACATGTGCATATTTACACTTATCGTATACTAGCAAATGAACAACTGGTGCATTTTAAAGGTAAAAAATCAGTGTAGTTTGTTATTATTCCCAACTGGTAGAAGCCTGGGTTTGAAGGAGCCGAGGTTAACCTCACTTAATTTTGTAATTCCATGACTGTCTTCATCAGTTTTATCCACTGTCTTTACTAAAAAAAAAAAAAAAAGTATATAAATAAATAGAGAGAGAGATGAAAAAGAATAAAAACAGATTAAAGGTCAAAATTATAATGAGATGAAAAGTCATAACTAATTGGCTTTTTATGTCAGTTATGACTAAAACATTTGTCTTTTTATGGTATAATTATGACTTTTGATCTCATAATTTCTACTTTTTGTCAACATAGTTTGGTCATAATTAACTTGTCATAATTATGACTGTATTTTTTATTTCAACTTAATATCATGCTTTTTTATATCAATTTTGACTTATGTCATAACCGTTTTTGTTCATTTAGATTTTTGTCATAATTATAACTTTTTACCTCACAATTTCTACTTTTTGTCATACTTGTTTTTTGTCATACTCTCAACTTGTCATAATTGTTTTAATGTCAAAATTGATTTATCTCATAGTTATGACTTAGTATGTGATAGTTTTGACTATTTAGCACATAATTATGACTTAGTAGCTCATAATTACATCTTTTTATGTCATAATTATGACAGCCCCAAGATTACTATACAAGTCACAACATTATTTATTGTACACAAAAAATGTTAAAGCAGGCGTAGACTACTAGTCTTTGTCAATATAAGGTTATTATTACTTTCCAGCGTTTACAAAATGGGGGTCACTTGAGAAAGTGTTAAAGTCAAAACAAGTAAAAACTGACATGAATGTAATGCTGCACGCTACTACAAAAAGCATGCATCGTGGTACTCTTGTGAACGCATGGCGGAAACTGACATGGAAGAGAAGAAAAAAAGCTTCATAAAATCATGGTTGAACCACTGATGTCACATGGACTATTTTAATGATGTCCTTACTACATTTCTGGGCCTTGAAAGTGTCAGTTGCTATGCAGGGTCAGAAAGCTCCCGGATTTCATCAAAAATATTTTAATTTGTGTTCTGAAGATGAACAAAAGTCTTATGGGTTTGGAACGACATGAGGGTGAGTAATTAATGATAGAATTTTCATTTTTGGGTGAACTATCCTTTTAAGAAACTTTTTCAATGGACTATTTGACCATAAAGCTAAAAGTATGATATATGAACGTACGGCTGCAGGACTTTCCATCTCCAGTGAGGTGGTCAGGACAGGGTCCACATAAGAATGAGCCCATCGTGTTTCTGCAAGAAACATCTGGGTAACATGGAGCTGATAAACATTCATCAATGTCCTCATCGCAGGTTACACCTGTAAAACACAGCAGCAGGAGGCTCTAAGATGTGTACAAGTAACATCTACACCAATATTATAATAGATCCACTTTTAAATGAGTGATCACATAGCTATAAGTGAATTGACCTGTGGAGCCCTCTGGACAGTGGCAGGTAAAGGAGTTCAGTCCATCCACACATGTTCCAGAGAAGCATGGGTTTGACCTGCAGTCATCGACATCTACTTCACACCTGTCCCCCTCCAGACCAGCAGGGCAAACACACAGGTATTCACCGGTTCCCGGGGGGAAGTTAATGTTGGTCACACAGGAAGCTCCATTCTGACAGTCACATGGGTGAACTGACACCTGGAAAACGTAATTTAAAACCATAGACATACTGTACCGTATATATATATATATATATATATATATATATATATATATATATATATAATTTTTTTTGTAATTTTAAAGTCTATGCTCACAGAGGCTGTATTTATTTATCTATGTATAGTAGTTATGATCAAAAAATACAGTACAAACAGTAATTTTGTGAAATTATTACAATTAAAAATAACTGCTTTGTAATTTGATATATTTTCAAATGTAATTTATTCCTGTGATGACAAAGCTGAATTTTCATTCATTACGAATAATGAATTTTCATTCATTATTCATTACCGAATTGTCATTATTCCAGTCTTCAGTGTCTTCAGAAATCATTTTAATATGCTGATTTGGTGCTCAAGAAACATTTCTGATTATTTTCAATGTTAAAAACAGTTGTGCTGCTTAATATTTTTGGGAAATATTAGAAAATATTAGAAAATAGAAAGTTCAAAAGAACAGCATTTATTTGAAACAGAAAACTGCTGTAACATTTAAATGTCTTTACTGTCAATTTCCGATGTAATTTATTCTTGCTTAATAAAAAATAATTATATATATGCACCTATTAAATATATAATTATTCCAACTATTTATTGGCAATATATTTTATATATTGTAAACTGTACTGTACTGATCTAAGGATTCAGAAATGTTTTTGGAAGCCATTTGGCACCCCCTTGTGGACAACAATGGAGACACAAAACTGTATTTCCAGCACACTATAGAATTCAGAATGAACTTTAAGACTTCAGGTGCACATTTTTGCAGAAGCAACATTTTACCAGATGGCCTCTAGATCTCACCTTCACCACTGCATGTGTCTCTGCATTACAGTCATCAGTTACAGCCAGTTCAAAGGTCACCGGTGTGGTGGACAGAGCTTTCCAGATGAGCAGGCCAGCTGGAGAAAGAACGACATCTCTGGGTCCTGACTTGAGCGTGAAGAGAACCGCAGAGCCTTCAGGATCAGTGGCTGAAAACTGATAGACAAAATTCTCTCCATAGAATGTCTTCAGAGTGGACTGATCAGTGTGAAACACTGGTGGCTCGTTTTCTATGATTAAACACAGAACATGAGAACAAGGACTATGGCATGACTTTAACCAGAGAACATCAATCAACTTAATGTACATTGAAAAATACCTATATATTATAAACTAACTATATTTTCATAATTTATTGTGAGCTTTTAAGTTTGTGATACTGTATATAACTGTTGAAGAGTGAAAATAACTTACTAAAACTTAAAAAAAATCAAACAGGACCAATTACTCTGCAAGCACACGTAAAATATGACTTAACAAAACTCAACAAGGAAGCCTTCTCAATAGCAGAATATGTAAGTTCTCCAGCTTTAGGAAATACAACCCCTGAAAATACATCACTGCTCTAAAACTACAATGTAGCTTTATAAATTTTATCACCAATGCTCAAAACATTTTTGAAATAAGACTGAACATACTCTCAGCAATGGACCAGCTGTACTTGGAAAGATCTGGTCTGCATGTCAGACACGGGGTGCTCGGGCTGTGATCCCCCTCTCCATAACACAGGCCATCAATATTACATGTTCTGTTCTGAGATATTTAGAGAAAACTATTAAACTTGAAAACTATACAGATAAAACAATTTGCAACAAATATCATTATCATTAGATTTTTTGTGGTTGCTCAAACCAGTTGCATGCTTCCTGGATTTAACCTTAGCACGTGAGAGAGCCCCAGGTTTAGAAAAGTGAACAACGCTAGCTTTATTTGGCTGATCCTGACCTGAAATTATTTTGCTGTACATAATTACAAGGCTGAATGCTAAATTGTTCCCTGTATTTAAAGAGACTGTGTACACATAACTGATGAACAGTGCATGTGAACACTTAAAAAATGTGCACTGAATTTGTCACCGTATCATTAAAATGTGAAGAAACACCATTTAACCAAATTACAAACAGATCATGGTGAAGACTTTTTTTTCCTGTCGAGAAATGTTGTTCAGTGGTTTCAGAAATGTAGCTACGGGGGAAACTCAGCAGATATAGACTTTCTACAGTGTCTTATCAACACACTGATCTTGTTTTGGACATCTAAATCTCTGATATGGACTTTATAAATGAAATATCTTTGGTCATTTGTGATTAATGGGATTAGGACCTGACAATATAATCTGATGCTTTGTATCAAGAGAATGCTGCATCCAAACCAAAACAGAACTGAATGAGAGCGGATAGCACTGACCTTTAGTGAGCAGATAACCGAGGTGCTGACTGTACAAATCTGACATGTGCCGTCAAAAAGAGTCAATATCTTTGCATTGCTGAAGCTGTGTCCATCATTAGACACCTAGAAAATGGATAAACAGGTCATTTTCAACCAGTTTGCAAATTCTACTGAATACACTTTAGTTTTATATAATAGTTTAGAGCTTAATCACTTTGATTTGCCAGCGTAAGACTGGTTGGTGTGCAGTGGTGGAGGATTGTGGGTCGTCCACAGGGAGTTGGCACTCTAATGAGGAAGAACTCTGGAAGGAAGCAGGAACCAATCGAGCATCATCCAAAGACCATTCACCATCTACTATCTGTGCAGACAGAACAATATATATTCAAGCTTATAATCATTTATCATCACGCCAAATTCAATGATTGAGTTTAATGCTTGTACGGTTTGTTACCTTTTCCTTCACAACTTCACACTTGAGCTTGTAAGACTTTTTAAAGCCTTGACCAAGAACCCTAACAGAGGAACAGACACCATAACGGACATCACACAGTCCTCCATTCTCCAATTCTGTGATCTCTGGAGTCTCATCTGCATCAGGAAAACAGATTAACTGACAAGCAGACTAAAAACAAATGAAATGCAGGTTAAACTAATCTGCATCAATTTACATTTCCTCATACTCATATGCAAAATTAATTTGTA
This sequence comes from Spinibarbus caldwelli, assembly GCA_039654775.1. Lineage (NCBI taxonomy): Eukaryota > Metazoa > Chordata > Actinopteri > Cypriniformes > Cyprinidae > Spinibarbus > Spinibarbus caldwelli. Next base: position 7,985,250 of record CM077253.1, on the reverse strand, counting down.
AAATCCAATTCAAGGCCATGCAGAGCTAACCATTTTTCTTATATTATATTATAAATTTATTTGTTTGTTTGTTTATTTCATTTTCATTTCATTTTTGTTCTCCTCTTAAGATCAGTTTTACTCATTGGATTGAGGAACTGATGCACAACATATCCATTAATTAAAAAAAAAAAAAATCATGATTTCATAATGAATGGATAAAGAGAAGTGTATTTTTCAGGTTCTATAAGTGGTCTCAATTTTTTCATTTGTCAACCTTTTTGACTTTACTAGTTCATTAGTTCATTTTAAATATCCTGAAATAAAATAAAACTTAAAAAAAAATTAAAAAAAAACTTAAATACCTACACAAAGTTTAGGTCATTCTGTCATGGCAACTAACCAAAATAAAATAAGTTAAAGTTGAAGTACAAAAAGTACTTAATTAATTACTAAAGAATTACTAAAATTAAACTTAAGTTAAAGCTAAATGAAACATTACATAATAATAGTAATAATAATAATAATAATAAACAAAATAACGAAAAAAGACAGGCACATAACAAACTTAATAAAACTTAAAATAAAAAAAATCAATAAAAAAATAAAAAGCAAAACTAATTCTAAATAATAATAAATTATGATAAACTATAAAGTACTATAAACACTAAAATAACACTTTTTAAATAACAAATTTTACAATTTTTAAGTACAAATATTCCATGCCACCTACCAATTAATATGAGCTCATATGCATATGCAAGCTACATGCATAATAATAATTATATATGAAAAATGTTGTTTAAAATTAATTTTATATGGTGTATAGCATGTCACAACTTCAATTATATCAACTATGCATATACAGACAGACTCACCGGACACCTGGCTACAATCATAAGATCCAAATCCAGGGAAGCACGAGCAGCCCCACTCTGTGCACTGTCCGTTCCCGCTACACAAGCTTGGGCACCTAAGGAAGGCCAGAATGTCCTGGTTTTCCTTCCTCCTGCCAACATCCTCTACCACCCTCCTCTCGCATTCATTCTCCAGAAGGGGCACGGTGGCTCCTATCCAGGTCTGATCATCCTTCAGTTGTTGGTCTGTTACACACATTTCCAATGCCTGCTCCAATATCTCACCCAGGAGATGTCCACAACCCAACCCCACTGTGGAGTTCCTCAGGGTTCCCTCGCAGAGCCGCCGAGCCTCGGATTCTGTCAGGCCTGACTCAGTAGCCCAGGATGGTACCAGTGGTTTGGGTGAATTTGATGAAGAATGGTCCTCTGGGAAATTATACATAGACTCCTCGAGGTCTGATTCGTAATAGCTACTCTGACGTCTGCTTCGGCTTGGGACACGTCTCTGAGTTTGGGATCTCTGTGGGTTTATAAAACGTCTTTGAGTCTGGGATCTTTGGGGATTCATAACACGTCTCTGAATTTGGGATCTCTGGGAGTTTGTTCTGCTTTGCTGGGCTGGACGGTGTTGGGTGGGCCTGCGGGGAGGGATGGACATCTCTCTATGAAGTTGCGCAGACTTCATGTACTCAGCTGTTACGTCCAGCGTAGGGATGATGGAGGGGGATTGGATGCGAGTGGAGAAAGAACACTTGGAGAAAATGGTGTTGCTTGGAAGACTGGAGTTGCTTTCAAAGGTGGGGGTTTTGTCAAACAAGCTGCTACTGGGTGCCAGCCTGGTGTTTAGGAAGCATAACAATCCATATTAAGGAGGGAAGCAGAATAAATCAGAATTTTTAAAAAATGTATTAATAGATAATGGATATACATGACTGGTAAAAGATATGGGGTCAGTAAGATTTAAAAAAAAAAAAAAAAAAGAAAAGAAAAAAAAAAGAAATTAAAAACTTATTCAACAAGGATGTATAAAATTGATCAAAAGAGAAAATTAAGATATTTTTAATAATGTTACAAAAGATTTCTATTTCAAATAAATTCTGTTCTTTTGAACTTTCCATTTATTAAAGAATCCTGAAAAAAAATGTATCCATAAAAATTTCAGCAGCACAACTGTTTTCAAGATTGATATTCATTATAAGAAATGTTTCTTGATCACCAAATCAGCATATTAGAATGATTTCTGAAAGATCATGTGACACTGACTATTCAGCTTTGCATCATATGAAAAAATTACATTTTGTAATATATTAAAAACTGAAGGATCATGTGACATTGACTATTCAGCTTTTCCATCATATGAATAAATTTCAATTTAAAATATATTAAAAACAGTTATTTTGAATTGTAATAATATTTCACAATATTACAATTTTTACTATATTTTCTATCAAATAAATGCATCTTTGGTAAAAAATAAAAGATTTTTTTTTTAAATTATAGAATATTTAATAACAATAATAATAATAATATTTAATAGCAGTTAAATACAAATATATTAATGATTACAATATTGTGAGGCCAAAATTCAAATTTTATTTTTAGTAATTGGTTTTCATTTAAATATTTTATTATACGAAATAATATAGACTTTTTGGATTATCAGATACACTGGGGACAACTCAGCTATTACAGAAGGTTCAAACACTCACTGATGCTCCAGAAGGAAAAAATGATGCATTAAGAGCCAGGGGTGTAAACTTTTGAACAGAATGAAGATGTGTACATTTTTCTTATTTTGCCTAAATATCTTCTTTTTTTTTTTCCATTTAGTACTGCCTTTCAGAAGCTACAGATACTTACATGTTTCCCAGAAGACAAAATCAGCGAAATTTACCCTGATCTTCAAATTCAAAAGGTTTTCACCCCTGACTCTTAATGCATTGTGTTTCCTTCTGGAGCTTCAGTGAGCATTTGAACCTTCTGTAATAGTTGCATATGAGTCCCTCAGTTGTCCTCAGTGTGAAAAGATGGTTCTCAAAATCATATAGACATTGTTGGAAATTACAACAAAACATCAAATACACAAATCCACAGAATTTGTGGGACCTGAAGGATCTTTCTGAAGAACAGTGGGCAGTTTAACTGTTCAGGACAAACAAGGGACTCATGAACAACTATCACTAAACAAAAAAACAAACAAACAAACAAAAAAAACCACAGTTGTGGATCATTCAGGTAACAACACAGTATTAAGAATCAAGTGTATGTAAACTTTTGACCGGGGTCATTTTTTATAAATTCAACTATTATTTTCTCGTGTGGACTAAATAAAAAATAACATGCATTTTGTATGATCCCTCTTATTTTGGTAAAATAATTAACATTTTGCAGATTCTGCAAGGTGTATGTAAACTTTTGACTACAACTGTATTTATTGGTTATCAGCCAATTATCATTACCAACCATAATTTTGATATTGGTGCATCCCTAAAAAGAAGCTAAGGCAAGCATCACTAAAACCATTCATATTTAGTTAATTTAAATTGACCCCAAGCACTAAGTATTAATCTATTGAAGTAATTCAGCATGGCAAGACTCACCTCCATGCGTTGATAAAAGAAGTGTTATCTTCCACAGTCTGTCCTCCCTCTTTGTGGTAGTCATTCATTGGCTTTCCATCAAAAGTTCCACACAAGCCTTCAGTGTGGCCTTGATCAGAGCCCGGGGCCCTTATTGTCAGGCTCATTCCCCAGTCAGCCACATCCGCACGCACAAATGCCCCAGACAAGAACGTAATCTGAATGTAATGTAAAAAAAAGCTTATATTTATTATTTTTATTATATAATCCAAATTTATTATCATAAACATGTTCTAGTTATCATATTTTCCCAAACTTTACAAGAAATAATCACAAAAGTATACTAATACACACTCAATATCACTCACAGTGACTTTGCGGCCTTGGTAGGCCTCAGTGACACGGATGCCACTCTGTAGCAGGTCTCCGTTCTTCATAGAGAGGCGTGGCTTTGTCTCTCCCACCAGTCCGTTACACATGTCATAAACGACAACATAACCACCATCCATGGCTGCAAAGCCACAGACGCACGAGGTGGGATGGGCGCTCATGCCGGCACATTCCCACTGTCGCACATGCACCTCAAACGGCCGAGCAGTGCTCCTGTACAGCACAAAGGTGCCTATCTGGTAGTTATCATACCTCCTGTGAACAAAAAAACAATATTATGCAATTCTCACTGCATTTGCAATTGTTCACTGGGTAATTACGCAGCAAAAAGTATTTTAATACATCAACTTTTATTATTTGACTATTATTATTAACTTATTGACAGCTTTTACCTGCCATCAAATGTGATGATGTGAGGGTCCGTAAAAGTGTAACAGTGAGCAGATGGTACGTCCCGTACTACAATCTGAAAGGAAGAACAACTTGTATGTATAATTTTAAGAATTATTGACATACTATTATAGTTTTTGTTAATACTTTGTATACTATTTTCTTTTCATATGTCCTGTTTTCACTTTAAGTTTAATTTTTTACTAATTTTGTTGTGTTTTTGCCATTTTTATTAATTTTCGTGTACTTGTGTCTATATTGTATTTTTTTTACATTTTATGTTTTTATTTATTAGTTTTAGTTATTTATGTACTTTATATTAAACCAAACAACAATGAGAAATGTTGTCTTGGCAACTTTATATTTTATTTTACCTCAGTTAACATTTATTTAAAGTAATTTTTATGCCTTTAGTTTTAGTTAATTATAATAACCCTGGTTTTCAACTATATATAAAGTATATTCCTAAACCATATGCTTAACTACTGCATATATAATCTAAGTTGGCCCACCTGCACACTTTGAGGCGTGTAGCCGTTCCATAGGAAGTTGGTGCTGATTATGGGTTGGATGTGTATTTCTGTGCTTCTGTCTCCATCCTTCCATATATCAGTAACTGCACTGTAGTGTACAGATGCCTGACTGCAAACTCCATTATGACATGAGGTTTGAGACAGCTCCACCTCACAGGAGGACAGAACTAAATCAACACCCAGGTCCTTCTCATCTGCCATTGGAGACAAATCTTTATCATTTTAGTATTTAAAAAAATAATTGTTATTTGCAGATTTTCAAAGCACTGAGGGACATTTCTGACACATATATTAAATAATTAATATTTAGAACAAAATATTACAAGTTTGAGTAAAAAGGTGAATCTCACAAAACCTATGTCCCATTTTTTTTATATTCTCATTATTGTATTAAAGCAAACAAAGACATACTGAATTTGTTTTTAATTCATATAAACATATTAAAAATTATTAAAACAAATTGTGAAAAGTAATGAGAATAGGATTCTGGTGGTCTAAAAATATAAGGCAAAAATATAATAAATTTTATTTTATTTATAGTATTATTATTTTTGAATCCACCTTGACTACTAGTGGTAAGATGTAAAGGTAAAGTGCATCTCTCTGAGGAACATGGTAACGGTACTGTGCTCTCCACTGTCAGTTCATACTCTCTCCCATCTTCTGAAATAGAGACAGCTTGTGGTTTCATCTGGAAAATATACATGCAAAAATGATAAATCTAGAGGAAACATATCTTTTATGCAACATATCCTCAAAACTTGAGACATACTTTGATCCCTGCATAAAACTCTTCACTCTCCACAGGAAGGCTTTGTATATCGGGAGACTCCAGAAAAAAACTAGTGCAACTGCAATGGATCTGAGACACAAAATACATAGGTTAAGGTTCATAAACATGAATTTGAATGAATGTAAATACTGAATATAAAGAGGATACCCTGTCTCCCAGTCGCAGGTTAATTCCATCCAGCTCAATGAAAGCAAAGGTCTCTATTGTTGTGTCTTTCCTGAGCTCTTCTCTGGTGCCCTCAGGCGAGAGTCGCCACCATGTCACCACATATCCCAAAGAGCTGTTCCCACTACTGTCAGCAAGTGTACACTTGAGGAACACACTGCTGCCAGAGAGCTCAGCAACTATCAGAGGTACTGCAGAAGAGGGGGGCTCTAGTTCTGAGGGATAAATTACAAATACTGTACTTCAAATATCAAATATACAAATAATATATACTTCATACAATATTCCATATTAAGAATGACCTAGATTTCAGGCCAAACTCTTAATCATCAATAAAAACTTCTGTTCCATGGCATGTTTTTTGATGCCTGATGAAGGGGACACAGCTAAAGTAAGTGTTTTGAAGTGTTCCACTAGAAATAAAAGTGGGTGACAGCCTCTACTGGGGTGCCTAAGATCAGGAGAAGGATCACTTGTAACACTCCAAGTGGAAACACAAAAGCAACATCAAAAATACATTAACTTCTGCTAGATTCATTAGCAGGAGAAGACGGGGGCAGAAACATTCTACAAACTCTAAATTGTTTTGATGCCTGCATGACAAGAGAACTCTAAACTTTTCAGATATGTTTGGTTTATTTTACTGTTTTTCACATGCATTGATATCGCAACCTCTGGAAAATCATTTGGTGAGTCATTCAACATTAATGTGTTAAATTAGTTTGTTTAGTTTATTTAGTTTTGAAGATGCATATATCTAGACTGATTACCACTGCAAGTTCCATCACTATTCCTTTGTCTCCCATCACAGCTGGTTTGACTGGAGTCAGACATCTCTGCGAATATAATACAACTTCATGAAGTATATTTTTAAACATTACCAAACTTTCAAAAATTTTGATTTCTAGATGATATTTCAGACTTTAGGATGCATGATTCTGAACCAAAGGATAATTACATTAACAAAGTGAATCTCACAATTTCAGACAGTCATTGAGGTTCATTGACTTGCCTTCAGCGCAATATCCCATGCATCCTTGTGTTGGTTGAAGCAAATACACAAAAAAGTCCCCACAATTGCGAACGGTGACAGGCAGGTGAAAAAGACAGCAGTCTTTACTGACACTTCCGAGAAACTGCCAGGTAGCACAGGCTGTCATCTGCTTCACCTCTAGAGGGCGAGGGAGAGTCTCTCCTTCAGCCAGGGAGAGCCACACTGGGGCTTGTGTTCCACACTGATTCACCTGTATGGGTTACCACCATACAGAAACATGGGTCATTACTAACACTGAGACATTGTTCAGCAGCCTGGACCGATTACACAGATGTACTGTACTGTACCTCCACACATTTGGTGGGCATACGGGCCGGCTTATCAAAGATCTGGAACTGATACCATCCGGGAGAGAGTGAATGATCACAAATGAGCTCCTGCAGGGCAGACTGGAGCAGCTGCTGGGAGCTGAACTTGGTGCTTCGGTATGGGCTCTGAAGAACAGCATAACCCCCACGACTGCATTCAGGGATTTCCACTATAAAAATACACACAATCACACACTTAGTGTTGCTCAAAAATGCACAAAATAAAAAAAAAATGCCAATACCAGAGCACTAAAGACAACAATAAAATTAAATGAACGAATTAAAAACTTATTTATACTACAGCTCAAAAGTCTGGGAAAATTAATATATTTTTTTAATGTTTTTGAAAGAAGTCTCTTATGCTCACAATTTATTTGATTAAAAATACAGTAAAAACAGCAATATTGAGAAATATTATGACAATTTAAAATAACTGCTTTTTATTTTTTTCTATTATAAAATGTAATTTACTCCTGTGAGGGCAAGGCTGAATTATCCTTGATCCTTCACAAATCATTCTAATATGCGGATTTGGTGCTCAAGGAACATTTCTTATTATTATTAATGTTGAATGATAATTCTTTGATGAATAGAAAGTTCAAAAAAAGATTATTAAATCTTACTGACTTCAAATTTTTTAATGGTAGTGTAGGAAATATATGAATTATGAAATATGAATTTCATTAAATAAAAAAACATCAAACCAAATGGCATGTGCAAATTAAAAAGATGCTCCTTTCTTAGAACTTTTCTTAGAGTCAATTTCAAAGCAAATGCCACATGTCACTTGAAAAAGGAATGACAGAAACATCTCCTTAGCAGGAAACAACAGTGAATTTGAGAATAATTCAAGCTCTTCATGACCTCAGCCCAGTGATGACTACCACTGCAGCCCAATGATTTATTTATTTATTTTTTTAGAAGACTGATGTCTTCAGTCTTCATCTAGTGTGAATGCACATCATTTTAATACTATTTCTCAAAATCACCACTGATTTATTTTTGAGTAAAACTTTTTTAATTAGCAAAGAATGTACTGAAGGCACCTTTAAGTGTGATCATACAAGGTAGGCTAATTAATAAATTGATATTTATTTTATATAATCACTTATGTAATTCATTAATAATAAATATAATTTTCTAATTCGAATAAATTACTCTCATTGCTCTCAGAAAAAAGCAACCAAACTGTTGCCCAAAAATCTACGTATGTTAACCATATATAGCTTTAGTCCAAGGCAGAATGTTTATCGATCGACTTACCTTTCTGACATCTGACAGTTTTGTTTAAAATAATAAATATAATAGCGATAAAATACTCCACACAAATGTTTAGACGCATTTCTGTCTCTAAATCTCTTTAGAAAACCTCTAAGAGCGTGTCCAAAGCAATAACACAATCCAGATTAATATCCCGAACGATATGTCGCAAAATGAAAGCTGGTAAAAAGAATATCTGAGATGTCTTCAGTGCTCTTTGAGGCGAACAGCGAGTGTTTCATGGGCTCCTGTCCAGACCACACACACCTCCTCCCGCTGGAGCATCTCGAGCTAACTGTCCCATTCTCCAGTGTTCGCTTAATATTACACACATTTAATCCTACCCTTTCAGTTAAATCTGCTAACTATGAATGTCCTTAACGACGAATTTTGGCACCAATTAATTTATTTAAAAAAATAAAAAATAAAAAGTGTACTCGTTTACAAATGTAGAGTAGGCTACTTGTATAGTGAAGGGTATGCTTGAGATGAATGTTTTTTATATTTATTTATCACGGATATTTAAATACACTAATATTCAACTAAGCTTAGGGAGGCAGGAGCATTTATAAAAATGTTCAAAATGTCATTTTCACAACAAAATGCTAAACATAATAGACCATTTTAGATGTAGTGCAAATATCTTTTGTTTGTTGTTAGTGAAGCTATACTAGTGTGAGAGTGAAAGTCGTTTTCAAAAGAGTTTTCTAAATGTCTATAGGGCTAGAAGTGCCCACAGATGAAGAAACACCCAATAACAATTAATTGTATTGTTCCGTGCAGAATCCATCTTCCTTCCAGTCTGAATAGAGAACCAGATGGTAATATTGTCTAGTCTATGTCTTTTTGAGAAAATATGGCCGTTTTTCTCTTCTGTGTACTTTCATTTCTTATCAATATGTGGTGTAATGAAAAGAGAATATCCATCATGTACCTACAGCAATAAATTAATCGCAGCCCTCAAAGTTTAAGTTCATGCAATACCTGCTGCTGTTATTTGGATTATTATGGCTCGCTACCAAAATCCACAAGATATGGCTCTACTTATGTTGATCAACAGCTTTCTAATTAAACACTGACCTTACTGAGCATTAACAAGAATTATTCTTCACTGACTGTCCGTTGCTGGGCTGCTTATATCAACATAATGATAATCAGCCAAAGTTCTGCTCTAAGAAAGTTAAACACAATCTGTTGTGTGATGCCTGCGAGACTTTGTGAAGGAATCGCATAACCAGAGGCCATCTGTTAAACTGTTTTTATCAAGGGTATGCCACTCCTTCTCAAAGAAGATGCGAATAACATTCACGGGATGAAGATTGAGCACTGGCATAACACCATATATTTCTCTACTAGAGGTGATGACAGTCTGTATGAAACAATTAAATTCTTCCTCCAAACTGTATATTTTTACTGAATGATACTCATTAGGCAGAACGAAACCACAACATATTCCCAGTATTTTTACTTTGATATGGATAAAAGGGGTTAATGCAGCTGTGACACCTAATGAGAAAAGCAGATGGTAAACAGTCATCAGTGGCAAGACTTTTCCATGATCTAAAGGTGTGATTAGCAATCAATATAACACAAAGTCTAAACGCTGCAAATGTATAAAAAAGAACTAAAGTGTTGGAAACAGGAAAGAAAATTATTTAAAGGAATAGTTCACCCAAAAATGAGAATTTGTACTTACCTTCATGTTGTTTTAAACCTGTATGCTGTTATTTTCTTATTCTGGAAAATAAAATGAACATTTTTGTTCCCATATAATGACAGTGAACATGCAACAAAGGTAATAAAAAATAGCATAAATGTAAGCAAGTATGTTTAAAAAAAAAGAAGATTGGACACCAAAACAACAACAGCAAGAAAAATATCAGCAATACTGAAGCTAACATGATCTTCTGAGGCTTTTGTAAAATGAACCTGAGATTTCAGAGGACTAAATAGTCCATCTAGTCACTTGAAATGATGATTTGTGCTATTTCTGTATGTGTCATAACTACGAGAAGTTTAAATTGTAAACTTTTACAAGGGTTCTGAGGTCACATGCTCCACATGCTCTTTAAGCTAAAATGCACTTTTCCATTGTTCAACATGTTCTCATTGTACCTCAAGACCAATCAGCGGTTTATAAAGGGACGTCTGACAATGTGCAATGGACAGCTTGTGTTAAGAGCTTTTGCTCTTTTAAAACATGACCCCATAAAACCCAGCTGTGACCTTTGACCTACTGGTTCAGCCACTTACAGTCTTGAGTTTGGTTGAGTTTGGAACTTTCATGTAAAGTTAGAATGTAGTTGAAATTATACTCAAGGTCAAGTCAATACCCTCCACTCTAATGGTACAGTTTGTTTTGAAGGCTTTTTATTACTATAAGCATTTAATCTTTCAGGTCTGGTCTGTTAGTGAAATTTTATATGTTCATAATGTATTCACAATATGTTAACTTTATCTGTTTTCTTCATCTATTCCCATCCCCATCCTTGATTTTAAAATGCAATAGATGCTATAAAAATTACAGCGAATTATTGCTTTCCAGTGACTGCTGCCTTTATCACAGGACATTATAGGCTACAAAAGTATGCTTTATCTCGATTAGTTATTGCTTTACCGTTCTATAAATTATGTGATATTCTAGATGTTTAAAAGGATTATACTTGATCTGTTTAAAAACGGAAATCGAGAGAGTTGGTGTCTTTAAATGAGTTGTTTGCTGACCTCTGCTGGTTTTGATTTGAAAGTACAATTTGAACTTTTCCAACAACTTATAAAACACAAAAGCAACTTGCAAAATATTTAACATCAGTTAAACAGGAATAATTTAGATCAGAAAGCCAAATTGAGAGTGAAAGAAATAAAATATGAACATGTGCTATTTGTTGCAATTGCTAAAAACTTTAGAAAGAATAAATTTTGTTCCACACACATTATTATGGCCAGTACAATTTTTTTATTTATTAATTTATAAATGAAGGTATATCTTACAGGTATTTCTTGCTATAAAACGTTCCACAAAGTCTTTCATACTTAAAGTGACATTAATTCATAGTTTGATGGTTGCTAAGACGTCTCTTTGTTTCCTCAACAATGTCCCCACTGTGCTCTGTCCACATGCAGAGTCTCTGAATGAGAACTTGAAACTCTTGCTGCCTGGCAACCTTGTTGTATCCAGTGCTCCATACTGAGCTGGCTTAAATTTTTTCATCAAATACAGCAATTTGAACTCTTTACTGTCTGCTTTGTCATGGCTAAATGACAGCCACTCTGCTGTAAGAAAGGTAAGTGATTTTAAGTGATTTTAGAATTTCTTTCCTTTGAAATGTAAGGTTGATAGAAATAGTTCTTGCTCATTTTTTAATTTATTTATTAATTTATTCAGTCATTCATTCTTAATTTTTTTGTTGTATTACATCTTGTTATTAAAATAATATGTTATATTGGCCCTATAATTACATTTCGGTCACCTAAATCTAATCTTGCACCTACTTTTGCATATGTAATATGCATTTATATAGATACTTCATTAAGATTAAATGGAATTTATGAGGTTGCTAGTGAAAAGATTTTTATGCATTGTATATATCACTGAAAAAAAATGGTGTAATAACAATTTTCACTCAGAAATTGCTAGTAATTTTTTCAAATAATTACAAAGAATGTGCAATTAAATGTGAAATTTTGATGTAGAAAGACTGAAATACTATTTTCTTGTAAAACATACTCTAATGATATTTGTATTTATTAAAACACGTGTATGGTTTGATCTCAGATTATTGCTCCGAGCATAAAGATGTGGCTGATTCACAATGAATCTTCCTGAGCCTTTGGAAACACCCATGTCTGTTGACCTCAGAAGAAAGCTGCTCTTTTCTGTGAGTCAAAACTTAATCTCAAGCAGGAGTTATGGACTCATCCCACCACACCCAGTAGTTCCCGTTGATCCATGGAACATAAAAGCCCCTGACTTCACCCCAAAACTGTACAGATCTTCAGGTTTGCCACGGATCAAGAGCAAAAACATCCACCTGGTTAAATCAAACAATAGTGTAGAAGGAAAATCTTTTATTTTGGAAAAGTTTAATGACGTTACTCCTTCCTTGTCTGGACTGGAGCAAAAGGGACATAAAGCACGACAATTTATCACGTTCTACAAACCACCAGACTCACTAGAGTCAAAACTGCTGTTTGTGAGAGCAGGGATGTATCCAGTGGGGCCTTACAAAAATCCAAAACCTCATAACTTCAGACCTGTAAGTTTCTACTACGATCATGACTCACGTTATCTGCATTGCACTACATCAACACTAGATGACAGTCTTTATAAGACATTTAAACACTCCTCATTTGATTGCAGTATGCTGAGGGAATGCCAGAAATGGTGACTTCTTTAGAAAAAGATCCTGGCTGCTTGATGTTAAAGTCTAAAAGCCTAAAAGCAGGTAAAATTACTTGCATTAAGACATCATGTCTGAAAATAGAGAGAAATAGCAATGGATTTTCAAGCACTGCGTTGGTATAAATTGCGTTTCATATTATTGCCCTTGTTTTCCCACTGTAATAAATCTTGTATAGGATTTATCTAACAGTCATAAAAATTAATTAAAGGCTTTGAAACCATGCAGTAACCTTACATGTGTTACTGATAAAGCTTTGCATTTTATTTCAATGTCTCCACAGTTACTGACAGCCATCCTGACCTGAACCCTTCTCACACAGACACAGTGGGCAAAACAGACACTTTCAAACCAGCAGAGCTTAAATGGGACCCAAAGCTCATACTACCAAAAATGCCATGGCCTCCAAAATCTGCGTCTTATACAGTGAGCACGGAGCAAACACTCATACTTATCTTCTTTAACAGACAGTTTATTAACCTTTCTGGAAACATTTTACCTCCTGTGTTATAGAGACATCGCCGCAGAAGAGGAGTATATAGTGCCTTAATGGACCGAGTTGAAGAAAAGCTGACTAACTCCTGGAGGAAATGAATCTGTTTAAAGACAAAAGAAAGAATTTTGTGTTGTGGTGTGCAGATAAAGCTAGTTTAAACATCAATTTTCTGTTTTATCTAATGAGTCCTGCTGTTTTATGGAGAACCCCTCATTATTGAAAACATCATTATACACTTTTCTTTTCTTTTTTATCCTTTCTTGTCTTAATTTTTAGCTTAGATGTATGACAGATGTTACAAATAGAGAAAGAAGTTGTTTTTTGTATTGCATACACAAAATATGTTAGCACTGCGTTAAAGAAATATGCTACTTTTCAAACAAAATATTAGAATTATTTTTAATGAATGCATTTTATTTAAAAAATTCAACAAAAAGACGCAAAAATTGCAGCAATTTTGTACTTTCTTATTTTGTATCTATTTGCATTCATTATGAGCGCATGACCTCCGTTGACCAATCATTTTAAAGTTAAACAAATGAGCTGCGGCGTGTGTGCGCGTGCAGGCGCACTCTGTGTCAGTCAGGAGCGCGCAGAGCAGAGCGAGGGCGTCAATAATGAATGACACTTTCTAGCGAAGTATGAAGTCTGAACGGTAAGTTAAATGGGCGACTGCGGTAAGAATGTAGTTTTAAACCTTTTAACTAACAATAAGGAATATAGGCTCCTCTTTATTTTTTGGTAAAAGCAAGTTTTGTCAGTGCGTCATGATTAATTCATGATGGCCCAAAGCGCAAACTGCGGTTAATGTGCTTTAAACGTCCACAGATTTTCTCTAGAGCTGCTGTCACATCGATTAAGTTCATTTACACATATAGTTACTGTTTACTTTGGATAAACAGGATGTCTACACAGACTTTGGGTTAATTCAGAAAAGTTTCGATTCGACAGGTGGACGCACGTGTCTTCCAGAGAAATGCCCTTCCAGCGTCAGCAGAACTGGTTTATCGCGCGCACTTTTATTGTTAGACCTCCCTATTTATCTGTTCCCAGGAAATATTGTATCATTGAGATATGCTTCATTTCTGAGCGGTTTGTTCCTGTGGGTTTACGGACTCACATTCATTTTAACATAGTGTTTATATACTTTATGCGCTCTTTCTAGAAATTTGTAGTTTGGGGTGAGTGACACATTTCGTTTATGCTAAACTATGAAATGTGCGCAATTTTGGAGTCGTAATATATACTTATATTCTGAGACTTTGAGTTTTTAATATTTCTGTACCCTCCTAAATATACTGTAAATATATAGAAATAATATTTATTCATTTTAATGTACACTTTTCGGCACTGCTTTTAACTTACTTTCAGATAAAGTGGGACAGAATAAAAAATTTTTAAAAATATGTTATTAAAATATTACAAAATGTCTTTATTTTTCAATGAAAAATAGTAAATTTGGTTACTACTGGAAAGCCACGTCATATGAGCTTAAGGTGGTCAGGCTGGATTTTGGAACATTGTATCTGGTTATTTAGGGGTGTAAACTAGTGGTTTTCCAGCTCTATCTAGCTTGTGCAAGATCTACCTGGTTAGTCTGGTAGTCCATTCTTCAGTAGATTGGCTTAAGTCAAATTTAAAAGATAGGGTCTATGCCATGATAGCGCATAACAGTATGATTAACAATCATAATCTATCAGAGAAGTTCTTTCCCGCTTTCCTTGAAAGTCTCTCTCTTTTTTTTTTTTTTTGGCATGTAAAAAAGTTTTTAAAACAGACCCTCACAAATAATCAGTTGTGATTTTGCAGCCATGGAAATTGTATTAGATCTTTTAAAAGCCATTTAAAAAACACCATATGTCTATGTATGAACTTCTAGGCAAGCACTGGATGTGCATCTGGGGTTTCGGACCTATGGAACATCGTCCTAAACTCATATTGTTCTCATACTCCTGAGGGAAATGGGGAACGGAATATCAGAGCAACCCAACTTTCTCTCCAGTCTTCCGTTCTGTAATTCTCTTCACATCGCTATTCTGGGTCTGGACTTTGCAGGCAAAACGACGGTCCTGTACCGTCTGCAGTTCAATGAGTTTGTCAACACCGTCCCCACCAAAGGTTTCAATGCTGAGAAAGTCAAAGTAGCTGTTGGGGACTCACAAACAGTGACGTTTCACTTTTGGGACGTTGGCGGCCAGGAGAAACTGCGCCCTCTTTGGAAGTCCTACACACGCGGCACGGATGGCATCATGTTTGTTGTGGACTCTCTGGACACAGAGAGAATGGAAGAGGCGAAGACGGAGCTTTACAAAATCGCCTGCTCCTCTGAAAATCAAGGAGTGCCTGTGTTGATTATTGCTAACAAGCAGGACTTGAGACAGGCTCTGTCATTGTCACAGATAGAGACCATGCTGTCACTCAATGAACTGGGACCCTCTACGTCGTGGCACCTGCAGCCCACCTGTGCCATCATTGGTGACGGTCTCAAAGAGGGACTCGAAAGACTTCATGACATGATCCTAAAACGAAGAAAGATGCTCAAACAGCAAAAAAAGAAACAATAGACCATAAATGTATTATATAAAAGGGGGAAAAAGGACAATGCAAGCTGATAGTTGCAAATTGTCATTTTTATGTGCCCGGAGTTGGTTAGAACCAACAAGCACTTTAGTTGTTTACTTTCTTATTGTTTACTACTCTGGTTGTTTACTGTCTGTCACAGACAGAAATATGTAAACTTAATATAAAGATTTTTTTTCATCACACTGAAAGGTGATTCTTGTTGGAGGATTTGTTTAGATTGTTTTTTTCTTTGCAATAAATGGCTTTCTGTGTTGTTACATGATGTAATACAGTACTTTAACACATACGTCTGGCAAATATTATGTCATTTTAAGGCCGGGTATTTTTCATTAGACTATCGTGTTAAAGAAATAGCTCGCCCAACAATGAAAAATCTGTTGAATGAAAACCTATTTACATATTTATGTTCATGTTGTTCCCTGAATAATGACTTAAATTTCATTCTTTTTTACACAAATCTATTGTATATAAGGATGCACAACATCAGTATCATATCAGTTATCAGTCAAGATTTTTTAACTTATTTGTAGTGATATTGGATATTTAATTTTGCGTGCTTTTTAGTTTTACATTTAGATTATATTTGAAGTAATGTAATACTTCAAATTCATCATTAAAAAAAACACTAAAAATGCACTTAAACACTTAATCACTTAAATGTAATTGTAAGTGTTTGGTCTTTCATTTTTCACACATTCATGTTTCACAGAAAGAAGTAAGTCATATAGGTTGGTGAGTAAGTGATAAAAGTTTTAGTTTTGGGTGAACTGTCCCTTTAACACATCCCTTTAAAAAACACATCCCTTGTACCACCACATTCTTCTTTGGTTCAGTAATACTAAGGTGAGAATAAAAAGCAAATGCCTCTGCAACATACATTACAAGACCTTGGGCCCCTCTGTCTGTTGTTATCAGATTAGAATTGACCTTTCACCTATGATGAATCCACCTTTGCAGGCATCAGAAACACTGAAAGAGCTCAACTGGAGGGGATTTGTAGGATTTATCTGCTATGTATCACATGCTCCTCTAAATTCCAGTCCTGCCTCGTAAATCCAGAGCGACTGGGACTCTTCCCTCTCCGTTCCATTGATGTCAGTAATGCTGAGCTGGGATGGTGACAGACTGGGAAAAAATCTGCTGTGCAGTTTCCTTTCCCACACTTTCGCTAGACTGATGCTGAACTACAGGTCACTTACAGGTGTGACTTTTTTTAAGAATTTTGAGGTTTCATCTCGCTATTCCGTCTTTTTTTCAGAATTTTTTGAGTTCACATCTTGCGACTTTTTTTTTTCACCATGAAATAAAAATAAAAGGTAATTGCAACTTTTTGTGTCGCAATTCTGACTTTTTTTCTAGTGATTGCGAGTTTATTCCTCACAATTCAGACTTTCTTCTCAGAATATGATCTTGCAATAATGCATTTTATATCTTGCAATTTTGAGTTAATGTCTCTCAATTCTAAGATAATATGCGACAATTCTGAATTTTTTTCTCAGAATTTCAATTTTTTTTTTTTTTTTCAATTTTTTTTATCCCATGGTGGAAATAAGCTTCCATACTACTCACAGTGCAGACTTACGCAAAATATTTTTCTACAACCTTTTGTTTAGAGGAAAAATGTGAATCCCCTCTTTTCTGTTCTCTGAACCAATGCTGGTAAAAGAATACAATGTAAAAGAAAGAGGGAGTCTTTTTTGTTTTGATACATGGCAGTTTTCTAGAAATTCACAATGCTTTTTGTTGCTTTTAACCAATTGTTGGTACTTTCACTGGTTAAAATCAGTTTTAGACATTGTTTCAAGGAAAACTATGAGCTTGTGTTCAGTTTATCTCAGAAACCCTGCAGTGCAGTCTATGAGATTGTGTGGGAAAGAGAGAGGTGTAGCGACCTGGCTCTCCATGAAGGCTCCCCTTACTCCCCCCTGTCTGTATCTGATGACAGTGTGTTCGCAGACTGCTTTGTTCAGCTCTGCTCTCATCTCATTCCAGCTTGAAGGATGAGGTTGGGGTAGATGGGGGTCTAGTAGCTGTTCCTCCTCTGTCCTTTTGTCTGAAAAATAATTTCTCACTGGGTTCAAACGGGTGCTGCACTCATATTAGACCTCGTCAAGGGTTCATTCTGACAAACATTATTAGATTAGGAGACTTTATGGGCTAAATAAAGTAAAGTTTTGGTCTTTCGAACTAAGTAAATATTGTGTTCTGTAACCACAAAAGTCTGGTTTATATCAGTGTGCTGCCACAGATAATGTGATCAGTGCAAAGATCTTAAGCATGTTTAGTGTGGTAAATACTGATTGCGTTTAATCCCTATGGCTTCAGTTGTCATAAGGACTGTATTCATCCTGATGCTTGTTGGTCCAGCCGTGTCTGATCCAGCCTCAGCGATAAATTACTGCGTTGAGAAACTAGCTGGTGCTTGTCTCAAAGAATCATTGGTAACTGAGTTCCCACGGTCAAGGAAAAGATTTTTTTAAATTGTGATTTCCGGCCTTGTGTAAGTCATGAAAATGAATTATCTTGTGAATTTTAATTGTAAAAATATATTTTTCAAGCTATATTATTATTTGAAAATATTTATTTGGGTAGAAACTGTTCAAAATTTGGGGTCAGTAAGATTTTTTTGTTTTTGTTTTTTAAAGCTTATGCTCAACCTGGCTGCATTAATTTGATATAAAAAGCACAGCAAAGTATTATTACAATTTAAAATGACTTTTCTATTTTAATATATTTTAAAATGCTATTTATTCCTGTGATGGCAAAGCTGAATTTTTAGTGTCACATGTTCATTCAGAAATCATCCTAATATGCTGAATTGCTGAAACATTTCAATGTTGTAAACAGTTGTGCTGCTTAATCTTTTTTTGTGTAAACATTAGTTTTCAGGATTCTTTGATGAATAGAAAGTTTGAAAGAATGCCATTTATTTGAAATAGCAATGTTGAAATTCATAACAGTGTAAAAGTCTTTGCTGTCACTTTTGACCAATTTAATGCATCCATGCTATATAAAAGTATTAAAGTATTAATTTCTTTAAAAAAATATCCTATTGACCCCAAGTTGAACAGTAGTCTTTATTTGTAATTGTATATATTTATTTATTTTTTGTGAGCTTGACAGCCTCAGGCCCCTTTCATACTTGCATAAACATTTACAACATGTAATATCCACACTCTGAAATGTCTCAGTCAGTAAGTGTAGTGTTTCCAGCATTTACAGTATTTCCAATGAAGAAAGGAAGTTCAGTAAGGAAGTTTTTCTTTGCAATAGTTGTTTATACAGTGCACGCCTCTGCATTTGTCTTTGTTTCTAGAAAATAATTCTTAACTGTGAATTACTTAATCTGTCATGCCACATTATTGCTGAAAAGCTTTTAAATGATGAATTAAAGTTGTAGTATGAGGAAAGTATTTGTGCACATAGAGGAATGAATAGCTGAACAAACAGAGCCTCCTGTGAGTAAAAGAACAACTAGGTGTAGTCAGACTAGTTTTATTCTTCAGAGGAATGTGCTTTTTGTGGTGTGCATTTCCCCCTCTTTTTCCTCCCTGCTGTTTATATAGAATGTTTTGCTAAAATTAGTTTAGCTGATAAGTGACACAGTCTCTGAAAATACAGTATATATGGACCTTTAGTTCAAAAGAAGTCAAATGTTTATTTGAAAAAAATAAAAATAAAATAAGGAGTGGTGGCATCAAAGGAACGACAGAACTTTTGCCATGGAAAACGGATGTGCATATATACTTATTTCCACAATGTGGCAATGTATTTAAAGTGCAAAAGAACTTAGAATAAACTGATATTTTTTTCTGTTATTTAATAAGACTGTTCAGTAGACAGGTCTCAACAAATCTCAGCAATACCAAGTATTTTACAATATATTTTGCAATAGAAATTTACTTTTAGAATGAGTCAGCATGCATGCAGAAACATGTTGACACCTACACAATCAGCTTTTCATACAACAAAATCATTTCACACAACATAGTGCCAAAATGGTCCACAGGTATTTGTATCAAAGGGTTTTGAATGCCTCTACAATCTCTTCATCTGAGATGATATTCAAGGGAATGTCTTGATGAGATTGCACCCCATGTTTACCAGTCTGTCCAATCACAAACTATAAATGTTATTTATTAGTTAAAGAGATATTTACTCACTTTTATTGTATAGAACACCATGTGAAAATAAATGGTAATAATAAAATATATACACTCTTTTTATATTTTAGTGGGGACTTTTGTGGATACTTTTTTCAGTATTTTTTGATTCATAGAAATCTAGAAACAAATCTTTTGTGAAATAAATGTCTTTACTGCCATTTTTAATCAGTTTATGCATCCTTGCTGAATGAAAGTATTAATCTATCTCAAAAAAAAAAAAAAACCAGATCTCAAAAAATCTCTTGGATGCCAAACTGTATTGTGAATGGTATTGTGTGTGTATTTAAATCACTTTGTGACTTAAATTTTCTGAAGTTGCTTAAGACGACAGAGAAATATAGAGAATCAGATGTCTGAAGTACTTTTGTGGTTTTGATATTTTTAAAATGTTGTTTCATGTTTGAGTTTCACAGCCGGTCCCCTTTCACTTTCATTGCATTGGAAAAACATAGGATATTCTCCAGAAATCATGGCACGAATGACATGAGGGTGAGTAATTGACAGAATTTTAATTTTTGCATGAATAATGTAGCTTTATCATAAAATTTTAATGCATATATAATATCTGTATAAAATCATAACATATAGAGTGTGTGCATGTACTTGTGAGAGCAACAGGAAAGACAGGAACTCAGTCATCCAAACTAAAAGTGCAGCGTATCTTTGTTCTGTATACTATTCTCAAAGGGTATATCGTGTTTACCTTCTAACTAGACCACTCTGTTGAAGAACAACAATGTTTTCTCTCTCACTTTCTAAAGCGCAGCTGTTTGCAGGTCTTTTCCAGCCCTGAGGAACAGACTGCTGTTCTCACCTCTGGAGCTGTGAGCTACTTGAGCTCACTAGCCTGTGCAAACAAAATCCAAGAGTCCTTTGGGGGACTCGGTGACGAGGGCACTGTTGTGATTTTCTGTGTGCTGTGGCAAAACCTTTTTTTCCACAGGGTGCAGGTGCTTCCTTCTAAGCAAATCAGAGGTGTCCCGAACAACACTGTTATCAGCAACTCTTTCAGTGAAGAATAAACAGTGATCACATGGATAACAGGAATCCTGCTCTGTCGGATACACGCTTCCCCTAAATGCTGATCTAAGGTCAGTGCAACCTACCTGGATTCATATCAGAATGTTAAATTGCATCAACACTTTAAGGGCGAATTATCTAAAACTGCCTTGTTACAGGGCGGAAATCCTGTCCATTGCTATTTGGTCACATGGACTGTGTAAATAAAGACTCCATTTGTAAATGATCTGCCATGTAAATAATCTCCATGACTACATGACTTCCAGTTTGCATTCTCATCTCGTCTCTCATCTGATAACACTAAAGGAAGTTGAAATTTTTGGCTTCACTGCATCTCATGAGAATGGGTTTGTTTATCAAGGGCCTATATAATGTGACTAAGAGAAGATTATATTAGTTAGGTGGTAATTCTGTTCTGTTAATGTAGATATGTGACACTACAGCAAAACCTGTTAATATTTTACTTGATACAGCGTATCTAAATCAATTTATTTTCATCCAACACCAACTGATCTTTCTTATTTATTTTTGACATTATATTGAAGTATTACATTAAATTTAGTAATTAAATAATTTTAATAAATAAAGTATTTATTTGCTTACATTTGTTAATATTATTTAACTACATCAGTAAACATGAACTAACATTTTTTTTTACCACTATTGAAATCAAGTTGTGTCTGTTAATATGACTTAACTGACCTGAGTTAACATGAAAAAAATTGAATAGTTGTATTATTATTGACGAATGTTAACAAAGATTCATAAATAATGTAACACGTGTTGCTCAGTGTTAGTTTATGCTTACTAACATTGTTAATTAATGCATTAACTGATGTTAACTAATAGAGTTTATTGTAAAGTTTTACCCAATTTTCTCGTTCTTTTTATAATATTACAATTGTCATGTTGTCCTGCATGTTTTTAAGTTGCTTTGGATAAAATAATTTACTAAATGAATCAATGAATGATTGTAAATATTAATTTTAAAAAGTAATTTGATTGTGCACCTTAAACTGTTGAATGTACGCTGGAAAAAAATCGAATGTACGTTGTTTCTGAGTGAATTTTTAAAAAAATTCACTCAGAAACAGCAAGTAACTATGGAAGCCTGTTTCCGCCACTGAATAAAAAATAAAAAAGGTAATTGCGACAAACTCACAATTACGAGTTATAAAGTCAGAATTGCGGGATATTAACTCGCAATTGTGAGAAATAAAGTCAGAATTGCGAGATATAAACTCGCAGTTGTGAGTTATAAAGTCCAATTCTGTGGAGAAAAAAGACGCAGTTGCAAGTTTATATCTCACAATTCTGACTTCATTTCTCAGAATTTCAAGTTTATATCTCACAGTTCTGACTATACTGTAACTCACAGTTGTGAGTTTATATTAGGCTACATAATTCTGAGAAAAAAGGTCAGAATTGCGAGATGTAAACTCGCAATTGTGAGGGAAAAAAAGTCAGAATTGTGAGATAAAGTTTTTTTTTCTTTTTTTTTTTCTTCAGTGGCAGAAATGGCCTTCCATAAGTAACGCATTAAAATAAACATGAGATTTTGGTACAGAAAGACTGAAATAGTATGTTCTTGTAAAACATACTCCAATAATAGTTTTATTTGCAAAAAATATTTTTGCACTCTATTTATAAACACTCATTTCCTACAGTCTGACACTCTCACAATAACCAGTGATAGACACATGAACACCAAAATACCAGTGACCACAAACATCTGTAGCCATAGCACACGTTTTAACTCTATTTCCTAAATGACAAACAAAAAGGGGGAAAACATCCCTATCAGTCAGTTTTATGTAATGACTCTGATCCTCTGTTTCTGCAACATCCTGCCAAGTTAACAGGTCTTCATTACCAGTGACTCATTTCCTTTGAGGATGTTACACGTGGTGAACATGACTTGATTAGCGCCGCACACATGCACACACTCGCATACTCTGATACAATTAAGGGAAAGAGACTTCTGACATGATGTTCTGTCAGACGCCCCACGGTGTACACAGTGCCTGCAGTATACTTAGCCCTTACTGGAGAGGATGCAGCTGCTAAACGTGAAAAATAAAAGTACCTTCACAAGGGACACAGTTCATTCCAGTTTACTACTGCGGTAAGCTGTAACCTCAACATAATCAAAAATAATGTCAATTTAGCTTTATTTTATAAATGTAGCTTTGATATGTAAGACCATAAATGATATATTCAACTCTTCTGAGAATCCTGACAAAATCTAAGATGTAGATGAGTTTGTTTCTTCATCGGAACAGATTTGCTGACAAATGGATCCTCTGCAGTGAATGGGTGCCATCAGAATGAGAGTCCAAAGAGCTGATAAAAAATTGCAATAATCTACAAGTAATCCACACAACTTCAGTACAGTAAGAAACAAATTCACCATTAAGACGTTTTAAAAACTTTACTTCTGGCCAAAATATGAGTCCATAATCCATAATAACGCTTCCTCCAGTGAAAAAGTCCCTGTTGTCCTCTCACATCGAAATCCACCAACATATTTGTTTAGAACTGTTTCAGACTGTTTTCACGTTAAACATAGCTTGATCTGTGCATATTTCTCTCCTGATTCAGACAAGACGATCTTTTTCTCTGCAGAATATTATAAATAGAGGACTCGTAATTTAGCTGGGAGTAATAGTTTGAAGTTAAAAATGTCTTGATGGATTTGTTCATTATAAACTCGCAGCTTGTGGATCATTGTGATGTTTTTATCAGCTGTTTGGACTCTCCTTTTGACGGCACCCATTCACTTCAGAGAATCCTCTGGTGAGCAGGTGATGTAATGCTAAATTTCTTCAAATCTGTTCTGATAAAGAACTCATCTACATCTTAAATGACCTGAGGGTGAGTACATTTTCAGCAAATGTTCATTTTTGGGTAAACTATTCCTCTAATACAGCAGTTAACATGAACTATAATTTTAGTAGTATTAGATAATCTTATTTTTTACATAATCGAATGTGTTTTTCAAAGTTTAAAGTTGTATACATTAATATTACTTGCATTATAACATGAACATGAACAGTGTACTTATAATTTAACATAAGCAAAGCTATAAAATGTTGTTAGTTCGCAATGGTTAATGCATTAACAAATTTTACATTTACATTTAGTCATTTAGCAGATGCTTTTATCCAAAGCAACTTTCAGATGAGGACAACAGAAAGCAAAGTGAAATCATATTGAAAGTTCACTGTTTGCGTTGTACAGGAAAATCATGTGACAATGATTATATCTGTTTCACTCAGTAAACTTTCCCACGGAAAGCAGTGGAATGTTGTTATTCATGTCACTATGGTAAAAACATATGGATCCACGTATATCTATGGAATTTATAGCAGCTTGCTATTTATTGATTTTATAGATAATTTAGTAGCACCAACATGTTTTTTTTTTTGTTGTTTTTTTTTTTTTTTAAAGTAATGTAAAAGATTTACTTAATTAAATAGGCTACATGTTTTTTTTTTTCTTTTCAGAATTACTACACAGTGTGAGCCTCAGCCTGATCGGCAAGCACCATACCAGAATCCAGACAACCACATTTCCTCAGCTCTGATAAAGACCCCCCGGAGACCCGAGTCTCCTGTTTACAGTGAGCAGTTTTGGTGTAATAAATGTTGGTTTTGTTCAGGACATAATTAGTGCTGTGCGCTTTGAAGCCATGAGCGTGGGCAAACATGTTCACCAGCCTCAACAGTGCGCTTTGACGTCCTCCAGGGATTAAAGTTACTGCAGAGTCCCTACAGCACAGCAATTATGCTATATGCTAATAATGATTACATCTCTCTGCTTCTTTTGCCTCTTAATTTGGCTGATTAGACTGTCAACGTCACTGCTGCAGTACAGCTAAACCCGCATGTATAGCCTCCTCACACAGAGTAGGCTTTTGTCTTTTAACTTTTATCTTTCAAAAGACAGATTCTAGGCGAGAAAACATGCTGTAGCCTACTCTTGAGACAGTGTTTTTGTCTGCCATTAGTCTTGCTTTCATGGGACTATTCTCGAGTACACATTTAATTGTTGCTCTCCTGTAACGTGTTATGAATAGGAGAACTTATTTATTGAATTTAACATACACACTGTGATAAATGATGAAAGTAGCCTAATCACGAATATAGTTGCTGTAGAAAGCTGCATTGCCCCCTACTGATGACAAATTGTCATTACTTTCTTCTAATTGCTGTAAACTTCTAAATTATTTACTGAATTAAAATCCTTTCACCCAGAAGTTGAAAGCAGGTGGATAGGAAACGCATACTTTTTTTTTTTTTTAATTAGTAGGTTAAAAAAATCAAAATGAAAAAAAAAAAGAGACATCAAAGAATGAAGCATTGGTTAGATGAGCTGACATGAATGTTCATTGTCAATGATCATTGTGAGGTTACACAGCAAGAAATCCACAAACAGTATCAAATCGATTTTTTTAATTAGAAAATAGTGTGTTCGAATCATTGTTCAGGAAAAAAACAATTTAACAAGTAAACAAAAACTCTGTCATCTTCCTCTAATCTGATCAATATGCATTTAATTGTAGTAATTAAAATTACTTGAAATTATTTTGGTATAAATAATTTCACTTAGAAATTGCTAGTAAATTTCACAACTAATTACAAAGAAATGGTAAGTAACAAATTTAGTAAAAAGAATAGTATTTATTCATTCATTTATTTATTTATTTTTACTCCAATAATCTTCAAAGCATTTTTTTCTTGTATTTCAGCTAGTTGGCAAACATTTCTATTTTTAATTTAAGTTCAAGTTTTTCATCTAATATTTTTATTTAATTTGTTTATTTCAATTACTGATTTTTATTTTTATTTATTTAGTTTTTTTTTAAATAATATTTTTAGTATTGTGTTTATATAATACTTTTCAGTAATTGAAATATATATATATTCCCAAGGATTTGCTTGTATTCATCTTGATGGCAACTCCTCCTGAAAATCAGAATGTGTACCACAATGGTTAACATGGGTGGTGTTACTTTGGTGTTGTGCTATAATTAGTTTGTGCCAAATACAATTGCTTTCAAGCCAATGTGTTCAGCTTTAGTCTCATGAAACCACAGTTTTCTTCCAAACAGCTTTTGCCACATTTAGTGGCTTTCCAAAGAAAGATGAATCTGTGAAGCTCTGAAGTGTCCACAGATGTCAGTTTCTTCCATTACAGCTGATGTAGCCTGATTTTTGCAGCATCTGTATTTTTCCCAAACCTTTCCAACATTGTCTTTCTAAGAACCACTGTTTTGTTTGAGAGAGTGATATTTACTGTACTCATGAATTGAGCATAGGTTGATCTTGAAATGAACACCAAGGTGTACCTTGTTAACATCTTTAGTGTGACTTCCCATGATAATTGATTTCTTCACCCAATTTATGTTGATAAAACACAGTGGGATGAATACTTTTCAATTAAGCCACTTTTATTTTTCCTATAGATAATTCTTAAGACCATTACCTTTTTTCCCTTTTAAAATTTTAACAGCGGGGGAAAATCTTATTTAAATATGCTTTGATTTGACTGCGTAAGAAAACAATGACGTGGTTGCATTGACAAAATAAACTGTGTCTAGCTTATAAATTATCACATTATTTTTTTGGGACCCTGGATGGAAAAAAGCTGTATATCCCTCATCCTTTCTGATGTAAATTAATTCATTTCTTTATTTAATTTGTATTAATTCATTAATTAATCAATGTTTGCCTGCAGATCTATTGGATGCAAAAAGCAGAAGCTTTAACTATCATTCCCGATTTTTAAAGTAGGTTGCCGATCACAAAGATCTACTTAAGTCACTTCCAAACTGTCTTGAATTTATAGTTTTAACAGCCCAGGCTAATAGTTATAATAC
Organism: Spinibarbus caldwelli; assembly: GCA_039654775.1. Lineage (NCBI taxonomy): Eukaryota > Metazoa > Chordata > Actinopteri > Cypriniformes > Cyprinidae > Spinibarbus > Spinibarbus caldwelli. The sequence continues at coordinate 7,958,393 of CM077253.1, read as the reverse complement.
CCTTACAAATATTCTATTAATAATAACTTTTATCAGATTTTTTTTTCAATATCAAACAGATAAATACTGACATAACATAAAAAGCTAATATTATACTAGAGTAGAAAACATGTATGGGGTCCATGGTGCGCCTGCGCAATTCCATGCTCTAGATGGCGCCATTGCGTCTCGAAAGAAAGCATCACGCCACAACTCTGACAAAAAATGATATTGTCAAAAGTGTAGTCTATTATAATTTAATCTGGAGCAAAAAGTAGTATTTATATGTAGCTAAAACATGACATATGACTGCTTGATTTGATGCTGATTACTGAAAATATACTGCGTTTTGATAGCAATGATTTGTGAATATTCTATGAATTGGCTAACACAATGATACAAAGTATGACCAGTGACCAAAAATTTAAAAGAACTTAAAGGCCACATGTGATTAGATAACTTTGCAAATAATCTCGGCCTGAAATTTCTCTCTCTCTCTCTCTCTCTCTCTCTCTCTCTCTCTCTCTCTCTCTCTCTCTCTCTCTCTCTCTCTCTCTCTCTGTGTCTGTCTGGCTCTACACAAATAACACTTCGCAGCTTGCAGCGCGCGCTCTCTCACGCTCAGCGCAAACAACAACACTTGTTCGGGCGCGCGGCAGCCTGCTTGATATGCACGCTCACAGCCGCACGCTAGGCCATCGCTTTCTGCCAGCCTTGTGATTAATTAACATCCAGTTCGTAACCCCCCAAATTAGCGCCGGAGCACACGGGCTAATGAGCTCACTGTGATCCTGTAGGTTACAATAACTCCATCAGACTCAGCTCAGAGACTGCGCATCGGACTAC